>JBBPUL010000773.1:0-14858 GCA_038094675.1 Spongispora temasekensis | reverse complement strand
AGAGTCCTCCCAGAGGGTATTCCACTCAAGATCCTTGAGTTGGTTGAGCAGGTGATGATCTTCACCATAGACATTACCAGGATGGCAAGGAGAGCACTGCACATGAGTGGACTTATGAGGTGTCTTAGATTTACAGTAGGAGGTGGAGTGGAGGGGGGTGGAGTCTTTGGAGGTGCTGGAGAGGAAGTCCTTGGAGGTCCTTTAGCATCAGTTTCCATCTCTTGATCTGCTTCTTGGTTGGAAGTCTTATCTTCTGGGTTACTAACATTGCATTCTGAGTGTTCTGAAAGTTCCAGCACTTCCAGGTGATGACTTGGGCATTCTGGGTAGTCGGTAGTGTCCTCATCAGACGAAGAATCCATGGACTCATAATCATAATCATGGGGTGTACCAGAACTTGGAGGGTGACTGATTGGCTTATGAGAAGAAGCCTTGGAACATCTTGGAAAGAGATTCTCATTGAAAACTGCATATGAAGATGTATGCAAAGCATTATTAGGGTGAAGAAATAGGTAGTTCCACTCACTACCATGCTCTGCAGCAGTTCTGAGATAAATCATTAGCTGGGATTTGGGTTGCAGCTTCCTACCACAGGTTTCTGCTGGAATGTGTACATAGACACTGGAAGTCTAGAACCAAAAATGTGTAGATGTGCAATTGATGGTTTCTCCCCCTTGAGAAATTCATGGGGAGTACACCATAAAGGTGTGCCATTGGTGTACAATTATATACATATTGTTATGATTGGTCTATGGCCCTCTTTTCTTTTCTCTTGTCTTAGCTGCAGTGCCTCTCATTGTGCCTCCAGATGTCTCACCAGCCATCCTTGCTGGTTCGTCTATGCCCCACTGGTCATCCTACTGGTGTATACCCATCTCTATTCCCTGAACCTGTGGTCTCTGATACTGCATATCACCCTGGTTTACTGTTGTCCCTTCACCAACCTCTCTCATTGGCTTACTCCATTTCCTTCTCTCTTGGACTCTTCCCTTTGGCACCACGTTCCCTCTTTGCTTCCTTGTTTCACTTATTGCTTCGAACACCTCATGTTGCTTATTCTTATCTCAGGTATTTCACTCAAGCTTCTCTTCTACTGCTCCCACAGTCCTTGTGCCACAGCACATTCTCTTCTGATCTTCTTTGCTGTGCATTCACTTCTTATTTTCAATCTGCAGTCTTCTTCTTACTCATTCATACTGCAGGTTACTCATAGATGCTTACACCTTTTTCCTCTTATGTCTTCCTTTATCTTTGAGGCTCTACTTGGCCTGGTCCGTGTGCATCCCCTGCACATATATATAGAGGTGTAGCATAAGCATGTATCCTTAGCTTGAGCCTACTCGAGATAGCAATCTATTGCATCTTTGACCCTCTCGCTCCCCCTCACTCTCTCTATGAACCTCTTGGCCTCACAGTGTCTTTGCTCGAGGATACTCTGTCTTCATCTCCGCCATCACTATATACTTGCCTAGGCAGAATAGCGATTAGTCTCTGTGCATTGCGCTCAGGACCTATGCCTCTCATCCTCATCTCGCAGCTTTAGGTTGCACATTGAGTCTATGGCTGATGCTACCCGTGCCTGTCATAACACATATGCAGCATGTTGTACTGCAAATTCCCAAGGTTTGAGGGAAGGCAAGCATGTAACCACATCTTCTGTGCCTTATCCATAAGGGTATGTATGTATTAGGCATTCTGCATGTCTATTCTGTTGGTGGACATAAGGGACAGATTGGCAAATGCATATCCCATTGTCTTGCATGTACTGTGTGAAATCTTTGGAGGTGTATTCTCCACCAGCATTACTTTTCCATCCTTTGATCTGTGCATTATATTGTGTTTGCACAAAGGATATGAATTGCTTGGTGACCTGAAGGGTCTGGTCCTTGGACCAGATTGGGGTGACCTATGAAGAAGAGGTATAGTTATCATAGAAAACTACGATGTATTTGTACTTGTGGTATGATTCAACCTCGAATGACTTTAGGTCAGAGTGTATCAATTCAAAAGAGGCTTTCACATGCACTTCTGAGTGAGGAAAAGGGCAGTTGGATTGTTTACCAAACTCACAACCTGGACAGATTGGAATCCAGGAAGGAATTTCAACTTTCAGAAAATCTTTGATATGCTTCTGAGCAGCTTTGAGTATATCTCAGGAAGGGTGTCCAGTCCAAGTCATCTGTGCATTATCTCATAGTCCACAGAGGCCATCATTATGTTACAAGATTGGGCAATGTCTTCAGGGTGAGACAGTTATCTTTTAAGAGTGTGCCCATCAAAATCAGTTTGATCTGACACTATGGCATATAGATTAGCAGTGATAACCACACTGGTGATCCATTGAATTCAATGATAACAGTTCCGATTCCAAGGATGGGAGACTTCCCAGAAGCAGTCTGGGAGAATGTAGGTGACTTGAATTCTTGATACTCAGAGTAATCACTCTTGTCATTCGTGATGTGAGATGATGCTCCAGAGTCAAGTAGCCACATGTCCTTTGGTGTATGGTCATGTTCATCATCCTTTGCTTTCCCTTTCCCTTTCTGATTTGCATTTCTGCAGTTATTGTACACATGTAGGGTAAAGCAGTAGCATTGTCCAATATATTGACTATGTCTGGCACAAACACAGTACTACACATACTGTTCCATTTCTGGTGTGATTCCATGTGCATAAGTGCACTAGAGTAGGAGGGACAGGGGAAATATGACACATGCCATTCATCTGCAGCTTCCTTATGGATAAGGTTGTGTGAGGGGTATTCATCCATTATGTGTGGGCACTTAGGGAAGTCACAGGGCATGTCATTGCATTGTACACTACCACATGTATCGACATAACTACTAGCTGTAAGTGCTGGAGCAGCTTTTAGCAGACTAACAGATGTGGTAATGACAGAAATGACTGACCACTGTGATGATGCCAATGAGCCAGGTTCACCTCCAGGTCTAGAACCTCTCAGTTTCCTGTTCCTAGTCTTCCTTTTCAGGTTGATGGGGATGAGGAATGAGAGAGAGGAGTCTTCTTCATCATTATCCTCTTCAGGAGGAATAAAGTTTTTTGAGGGAGGCTTGATGCCATCAACCTCAGTAGGCTCCATAGTAGTCACCAAGATAAGTCCAGAGGATCTTGTGGTATATGAAGTTCCAGGTGCAGACATGTTCTCTGAGCTCTAGCGTCGAGCTCTGTGCCATACTTGTCCTCATAGAAGACAGTGTAGGTGGGGTGCCACCTGCAGCTTCTGGCTTTGCAGTTAGGGTTCTGAAAGGTGGAATCATTCCAGAGAGAGTTGTCCTGGATTAGCAAGGAAGAAGCCAAAGGAGGGGTAGTGGATCTGGGCAGGTTCCATGCTTTTGCATGCACTTCTTCCCAGTGCTGGTTTCTGTTACAATGGGTGTGGGTAGCATCAGCCGTAGACTCGATGTGCAACCTAAAGCTGTGAGATGAAGACAAAGGGCGTAGGTCCTGAGCGCAATGCACAGAGACTGGTCACTACTCTGCCTTGGCAAGTATGTAGCGACATCAAAGATGTAGGTAGAGTATCCTCGAGCGAAGACACTGTGAGGCCAAGTAGTTTAGAGGGAGAACAGAGGGGAGTGAGAGGGTCAAAGATGCAATAGATTGCTATCTCAAGTAGGCTCAAGCTAAGGTTACACTGCTTGTACTATGCCCTACTTATATGTAAGAGTCCTGCGCATGGACCAAGCAGTGCTACAGCTCGATAAGAGAGAGATCCAAAAGGAGTAACTGGAGATAAGGGAAGAATGAGTCACACACAGCATGAAATGAGTCAGAAGGCTGTGTGTGATAGAACTACATGGAACGTCATGGAATATATGAGTCACGGATAAGAGATAAGGGAATTGCACAGCCGTAACACTGACTAATAGAAGGGCTGTGCATGTTTAAGTAATACAAGGTGAAAGGAAGCGAGAGAAAAGAGAAAAAGGGGGCCAATCATAACAGTTCCCTTCTTCAGAAGTAGTTCAAGAGATGCTGGTGGTGACCAGAATGGTATTGATGATGAGAGGCATAGTTTTGAGTCTTTGGGATGGATGTCAGCATGGGTACCAATTGAAAGAGAAAAGGGAGTGGGTAAACCACATCACTGAATGCCCAGAGCCCTTTGGACTGGAGGGACATAGTCTTCCCTTGTCAAAAGACAATGGAGGGGTTGTTACTCCTTGGGCATTTCTGCACATTGGCAACCCATGATCCTTTACTCCTTGAGCATTACTGCATCAAAAGGAGTGTCATGGCATTTCTGCACATTTGATGACCTTTGGTCTCTTACTCCTTGAGTGTTGCCACATCAAGTGAGTGCCAGGGTGTTTCTGCTCACTAGCAACACATAACATTCTATGCACCTGGATGGAACCAGGTGCAGCAAGTTTTTATGATGAGGGCAGTGGTGTTTCCACACAACTGTTCATTGTGGCTCATAACCTGTTTGAGGACTGGGAAGCCCCTTGTTAGTATACTCACCTTTGATATTGTTGAAGGTTGTCAAGTGAGATCAGAGAGAAAATGTTCAAACACCTATATTAAATCCAGCTCTGCTGGGTTTTATATATGTACAAGTGATATAAACTGTTACAACACATATTACTATTAGTACTGAGTTCCATACATAGTTCCAGATATTCTGGTGCTTCCAAGTCCTCTTCTAAGCTTTTCGAGTTCCCAGAAGGGTTTGGGATGCTCCAGGAGTGCTTGTAAGACTCTGGAAGCATAAAAACTAGTACAATGTTCAACAGAAAGCAGGTTCTATTTTATCAGTTAGCCACCAGGATATGTCAGTCAGATTGCAAGAGCAAAGCATGAACTTATTCTCAAACAACAAACAGCTACCCACTATGTGAGGAGACCAGCCCTACCATCAGTTGTGAAACAGCCATGCACCAGCATGAAGGAGAAGCATGTACACACACAAGTAGAAGATGAGATAAGCAGATCTGAGAAACATCAAGAAGTCAAACATGCATGACATGAACAACATGCCAAAGGTACATAACACTCATTACAGTGGTCAGGACTTTGATGACAATATGCATGAACCAAGCCTCCATGACATAATCCAAGCAAAATAAGAAGAACTAATAGTGAGTACAATTTGGCTGGCAAAAAAAAAAAAAAAAAACTTACCACTGAATCCAAAAGGTCAATGCTTCAACCAGTCATAGACCTGTTGAGTCCAGCAATGAGAGCTGCTGTGATCAGGGTGATCTGGAGGGCAACACATTTGCAGACAAGGATAGGTAAGTAATTTCATTCTGTTTCTAAAAGGTTGGCACTCACAGGTTATATACAGTAAGGGGACTAACAATAGCTTGAGTGTTGCCTCAACTGAAAGCAGGGGATAAGCCATCAAGAGCTTGATGAAATGGCAGGGACTGGAGGTGAACAAAGTCCAGTGTTGCAAACTAGCAATGCACTAAACCTAACTTTGAGAAGAGGAAGACTTGGAGAGCGAGCGTCAGCACAAAGGGAATGCTTGAGCTAGTCCGCACTGGGGTTTGGTTATCAGAATCCAGCAATCTTTGGAGGGATGGTAGGAAGCCAACTACTTGTACACGGCTATACCAACAATGAGGGTGACTTATGTATAGAAAAGAAGAGGATGAGTGATAGGGTCTAACCTGATGCCTTGCAAAGCAGAGGACACTGGATGATGACAGTACACTTAGGGCTAGGCCACAAGAGGTGCAAGCTGAAGAAGGACAACTAGAATCAAGCTGGGGAATCCCAGTTGACCAAGTGCCCTATATATACTAGCATACCATGTGCATGGACCAGCTTAGGGCTGGTGAGGGCAGAGGGCACTACTTAAATAGGAAGGTAGAGATAAGAAGGGTCCAGGGTAGCACCACAGAGATAAGGACATGCAAAAGACATGTCATGGCAGTGGGAGGAATGGAAGAGAAGGCATAGCCTTACCTAGCCCTGAGATCTGGATCGAGATCCAAGATCTGAGATAAGAGATTTGATTAGGAGATCTATCAAGATACAACCTAATATAGAATAGGTGAGCATCTATAAAAGTGTCAATAGGTATAGACAAAGATCAGGGTGCTAAGATGAAGAGATAAGATGTATAGAGCACCTGATAAGGGAAAGGGGCTGGATCCATATCCATAACCCTAGAATAAGGTTGCCTTAGGTGTGTAGAGTGCTTCAGTTAGGTTAACGCCATTGTGGTTACAACATCCAGTGGGCACACATGGTGGTGATGAGCATGAGCATGTTTATCAGCATGGTGTTGAAATACAAGTGAGTAAACAGTGCCAATAATCAGTGAAGGCAAACAATAACTCACCAATTTGATATAGGCTTCAAAGACTTACAGAACAATAAAAGAGGCTGCTAAGAGTAGTCAAAAGGTTGTAGCAGAAGAGAACAGAATACAGGTGAGTGGCCATTATACAAAAGTGAGTTAAACTCACCCAATTGATGTGATCTAAAACATCAATGGAAATGCAATGGACAATCTGACATAAGGCAACCAGGGACTTCAGCATGCAGAAGAGGCAAAAAAGGGCAGGCAGCAACTTGAAGTAAGTGGCTTAAATGAAATGCAGCTAGTGAAAACTCACCATTGTATGTAACCTTGCCCTAGGTCAATGCACTAGCAGATCCATGACTTATGGAAAATGATGTGAATGAATGACAGCAAATACATCATCACTTGAATGGTGGTCAAACTGATGAGTGCATAATGAATATGGTAAGGAAAAAAAAAAGTGCCATGTATTTAGATCAGGCCTGTCAGGTTTCAAATACAGATGAGACACTAAGATAATACTTACCTACAGTCAAAACAGAATGATGAAGATGAGATGGAGTTGTGTTAGCCATAATGGCACTACACCAAAGTTGATAGAAAAGGCAGGTCTACTGGTAATTGGGGGGCAATGATACAGAACAGCAACAAGAAAATGTTGCCTGGGCAGTAAGTTGGCCATTCACCATGTTCTTATTGATTATAATTATATAGACTTATGCTGCATTCTTGATGTATTCTACAGATTATCAAAGGCAATGAGTTCTGCCACCAAGCCAGCTGCTCAATCCCACTTGGAAGCCACACCCATGGTGCACCACTGTGACATGCCTATTACTATAGACTAGGATGAGCATTTTATTTCATTCGTTGCAAGGCTTGTTAGCTTATTGTTTTATGTAGGACATTGAGTCAATGACTTCACTCCATCTCAATTAATTTCATCTGCTCAGACAGCCCCTAAATCTGCTAACAATACACACTCAAGAATTAGAGGTGGCACAAACACATCTGGTAAGAGTTTTTCTTTTTTTTAATTGCTATACATATCACATATAGCTCTGCCTTTTCCTAAGATGGTGGTTCTGCCCCACCCATTTGTCATAGTGCAGAAGTGCCAAATGTAACTGCAAACACATCTAGTAAGGCTTTATCTTTTTATTATTGTTATATATCCTATGGCTTCACCTTTCTCTAGCTCAAGGTTATTATTCCACCTCACCCATTTATACAGGAGTGCAAAATATGACTCATCTCAGTGACCTAGGGTGAGACATGTCAAGGATGCACTGTATGTTTTAATTTATTTTTATGACTTAACCTCTTAGGCCAATGCCTTGCTAGTCTGTGATGGTGTCATCTCAATTGCTGTGCAAAGAATAACACATGCTAGTGATACAGGTACAAGTATATTGAAGATCCCTGGTAAGTACTTCAAACCAGATTACACAACAGTACTATCTAATGTTTTACTAGCTCAGGGTATGCAGTCTACAAACTCTGGTTTATATCACCACCATCAAAAATTGACACATCCAAGTATATTGAAGATGCCTGGTAATCCTTCAGATTTCATTACATGATTGTATAATCTCACATTCCACTAGCTCAGAGTGTACAGAAATTTCTTTTTATCACCAACTATATACTAATGCTGTACAGAATATGCCAAGCTCTCTCTACTACATGGCAGTATATTCAAGGATGAAGATGAAGATAATGACATCTGAGCTTGCTTACTTATCAAGCATAACAAGCATGAATGCCCACCTGATACACCCTTTACTGCATCTCATTCCCCCTGTCATTCAAGTGTCAAACTCAGTGCCACAAAATGTACCCCATCAATCACCTGCCCAGCTAGCCAAACATTTCATGGATGACATTCATATCAAGATAGTAGCTTATTCTAACTGGGCTGATGATGATCTTTATGGGAATGAAGATAATAGTGACATAAAGATATCATCATCAAAACCTGATGCTAATTAATATTTCTCCACAGCTTGTAAAGAAGGTTTACCTACCTGTGAAAAAGGTTCATCGGCTTGTGAAGGTGGCTCACCTGCTTGTAAAAACAACTTAGCTGCTCACAAGAATGATGAACACTCCAACCACTCTATTTCTGCATCTGATGCAAGATAAGAGCTCAGGATCAAAAGGTACTAAGGTTTATATAATTACCATGGCTTTATTTTCTAGTCAGTTATAAACTACTCAGTCCAGGAAAGGGCTAAAGCCGTGAAGGTCAAATCATCAGGTGGTTGTGGCCTAAGAATGACATGCTTATCTCAGCAGACAAAATATTTAGCAAGGATGATGTCATGAATGATGAAGGTTCCCTCTCTGATCTTGCAATGCAACCTCACTGCCACATGCAAAATGGAAGAAAGTTCACAAACTTGGACATTCCAGGATTTTCTAATAATGAACACCTATGACATAATTCAATCATTCCTCACTGGATGCTGTATATTTTCTCAATGGACAACCCATGATCTCTTGCTAATCCAGCACATATTGAGAAGGCTCAAAGGATCTGGGATAAGACTTTTTCTGGATTAGATCATTACATTGCTCTTTATTGGAAGTCTATATTCTAGCTTATAAGTGTAGGTCAAGTCACATGTATCATTTGTCTAATTGATGAAAAGCTTAAGCAACATACCTATAACTGAAGGAAGGCTTTAGCTGATCATGGTGAGACTGCTGCTGCTACCTCTTTTACCAGATATCTAGTCTTCATATACTCTAAATGTCAAGCTGAGTATATTGAGTGGGCTGTACCTCAGCCTTTTGAGGATGTGGATATGAGGGGAAGAACTGTTACAGTTGCTCCTGAGATCTTTTCTTATATCTGGAAGAATATAGATGACAATGTGTGTGTGTGTGTGTAATCCAGATAATTCTGTGAGTCTGTCTTTATTAGTGATTCCATATTTTTTCAACTATTGTGTTTTCTAGGTTTGCAAATGTTTATTCCATAATGAGGGCTTTTTGGATACATTTGTATTCTATCTTGAGACCATTAAGGTAATCTCAGTATCTGATAGGGAAAGGTACTGTCTTAGGGCTGCACTTAGCCTTGTAGTTGAGGTAGTAAGTCATTTTTACTGATGATCATGATGTCAATTCCATATACTTGGAGTTTGACAGAGGCTTGATATGCTAGTTTATAGAAGAATACAAAATTTCTCCTGGAGAAAGTGGTTTGATGCAAGTACTTGGTCTATGACTACTAATGAAATCAGGAAGTCAGTGAATGGCCTATTAAAGCAAAAGTGAAAAAAGCTAATTAAAGCTACTGAGGAATTTGTTAGATCCCACAAGAAGATTAGACATATTTTTGTGGCAAGATTTGAGAGAGTAGTGAAAGGGCAACTGCATATGAGTCTGACTCTGCCAGTGATAGCAATTAGATAAAATAGATTGATGTCTATGAATGCTATTGAAATATATTCTGACTTTATGAGTTTCTTGTTTATAAGTCTAATATTTCTGATATCCATATATATAGCTCACTATAATAAATATTTACAACTAATAAATACAAGCTGGCTAGAAAGTATTGTGTATAAATTTGCTAATCTACTTAGAATCTAACAGTCTATAAAGTAAAACATCTTATGTTACTTAAAAGTTTATATTTAATGATCTAAATAAACACTATTTACACCTATAACCTTACAATCTACACATCTTACATATATTTTAAAAGTTCTAAGATCTACAATCTAAATAATATATATATACCCTTGTATACTTAATAACAAGGATACTATGCTACTAATCTTACTTTAACATGTTATATCTATAGTTTTATATAACTTATTATCTAAAATATATTCATCACACTAGCTAAAGTTTACTATGTTACTATTCTTTTAGACACTCTTATATCAAAATAGTGAATTCAGAAAAAATGTGAATTTGCTGATGTATATACTAATGACTTCCTTGCACTCCTTGATGAAGTCACTCAATTACTTGGCTGTAAACTGTGGAAGTTCTGAGATGTCACTTGTAGCATATTCAAGACTTTTGAACTATCCTCTGAGGCAGCAGCACACTGGCAATGGAAGGAATATGAGCTCAATAAATCAGGCTTCTCCTATAATGTGTTTGGTCCCCATTTTAAGTCCTTTAACCATAATACATATAAGCTTCATGCTTTAGGAGATTATATTTAGACCCTTAGATTATTTTGAATGACAGATTCTTATACCACCTAAATTGTAAGTCATTCTAGTATCTGTTGACATATGCTACAATCCATATATAGACAACTAGCTTACCTCTTTTGGCAAATTATTTACATGCCATGTTTGTTACTTACATTCCATTCAGTTCCAATGCATCCCTCAGTCATTTCACTATGTTTGACTGAGGTATGCACTCAATTACACTCGCTATTATTCTTGCCAATGCATAATATAGCTCAGATTCCTTTAGGTTATGAGCCCCAACACATGAAGATTTCACCATCATAGTAAAGTTACAATGAGTGCATTAGACTAACTCCCATCTCCACACTTGTTCTCCATGCTCCTGAAGTGACCTAGCAGGACACAACTGTCGGCCTCTACTAACCACAAGAAAAGAGTTGCTAAGAATGGGGGACCATGACTTAGGTCACAATAGACACAAGAGGTCGAAGCTGGGGCTCAGCTCGACTCTTGGCCTGTCTTATATATGTCTACTATTATTAAATACATGAGGCATTAGTAAGCTACATGTGTCTACCATGAGGCGGTCCAGACTAATGATGTCATAGATAAGAGATAAGAGGGCCCAGACCTCTGACGTCATTGATGATGTCATATCACGTGATCGGTCTAGACCAGTGATGTCATATTACGTAATGCGGTGTGCCACACCGTTGAGATGAGAAAAAGGAGGTGAGTTTGAATAAGATTACAACAGCTCCCTCATTAAATCTAGATAAACCCCACATTTTGTCCTTACCCACTTAATTCCATGATGTCGAATCCAAGCTCAGGCACAGCCACCTCGTCGTCTTCACTGTCCATGTCAGCATCTGCTTCTACCATCCCTGAAACATGGGATCCTGAAATACTCAGAGGACCATCTTGCAGACAAGAAAGATTACTTCATATGATCACACCTTATGCGCCAAGGTTTTGACATGTTCAACCTAATGGAGATCATTGATGAAACACTTGGAAGGCCTATGGACCCTGCCAAGCTGCTTATATGGCAAAAGATGAATGCTACAGCTTGTGCACTGATCTTAGGCTACATCAAACCAGAGTTAATCCTAAAAATAGCTCAAGAAATAAATTTGTTTCACCTTTGCTCTTGAACTCCACATTTTGCTTATCCTTATCTTATACCTTCTCTTTGCTGTGCATTCACTTTATATTTCCAATCTGCAGTTTTCTTCTTACTCATTCATACTGTGGATTACTCATAGATGCTTACCTCTTTTCCTTCATGTCTTTCTTTGTCTTTGAGGCTCTTCTTAGGCCTCATCCATGCATATCTCCTGCACATATATATAGAGGTGTAGCACAAGTCATGTACTCTAGCTTGAGCCTACTTGAGATAGAAATCTATAACTCTCTCACTCCCCTCTGCTCTCCCTAAGAACCTCTTGGCCTTGCAGCATCTTCACTTGAGGATACTCTCTCTTTGTCTTTAATGTCACTACATACTCATCTAGATGGAGTAGTAATCAGTTCCTTATATTATGCTTGGAACCTTCACCCCTCATCTTCGTCTTGCAGCTACTCGCCTAGGTGGAGTAGTAACCAGTTTCTTACATTATGCTTGGAACCTTTACTCCTCATCTTCGTCTTGCAGCTCTAGGTTGCACTTCTAGCCTATGGCTGACACTACCTGCACCTGTCATAACACAAAAAACCTTAAAGCATGTCCTCTACCTTCAAAGACATCCTGAGGCTTTCCAGCCTCAACTACTGGAAGTGGATATGAGAAATAACTGCATATCTTGGCTCTCAGAGACTCTGAAGCAAGGTCCACTGTCCTTACCCTACATAGAAGAAGATAATCACCACTGAAGATGGTGCCTCTCTCAAAGTCAACAAGACTCAGGATGAGCTTACTGAGGATCAGAAGAAGCAGGTCAATGAATGGGATAATAGTGATGATCAGGCATTGGGCTGCATCCAGCTATAACTTGAACCCCAGGTTGCTGCTCACTTAGTACAATACTTCTTGGAAGCTACTCAATGAGCTCAAGGCCAAGTATGATGTCCCTTCCATTGCTTCCACCTACTCAGAATTCAATACCATATTATCTCTTTCCATTCTAGAGAATAATCATCCTTCCAGCTTATTTGCCAAACTTACAGCTCACTTTCACCTTCAATAACCTTGCACAGGAGCACATTGTGATCTCTCCAGTGCATTCCCTCACACCATTGCTGCTATCAACCTCTCAAGGTAGATTAATGTAACTCCTACTCCCTAAATCATCAATGCTTTGGATCCAATTGTCTCTCATCAGTTAGATTGGTCTAATAGTATTCCATCTCCCTCTCATTCATCTCTTCTGGAATGGATTGAGGAGACAAGTCACCTTGCCCTCACAGAATCGATATTTCTTGCCACACTTGATGAGGACAAGGTGATTGTTGAAGACATTGACATGGTGGAGGACAAATACCTCTCATGCTACTTTGACCTTAAAGAAGCTGTGGATGACTGGTATGTGCAAGATTCCTGTTATCCATCCTACTCTGATATATTTTTACACATAAAATCTATCCATTCACAGAATGTTGAAATTAGTAGTGTTGCATTTGTGTCAGTTATAGTAGATATATTGGACAATGCTACTACTTCCTATTCTATGTGTGATGACTATGGAAATGCAAATCAGAAAGGAAATGATAAAGCAAAGGATGATGGACATGACCATACACCAAAAGACATGTAAATACTTGATTCTGGAGAATCATCTCACTTTATGAATAAAAGCAATTACTCCAAGTATCAAGAATTCAAGTCACCTACATTCTCCAAAACTGCTTCCAGGAAGTCTCCCATCCTCGGAATCAGAACTGTTATTGTCGAATTCAATGAATCACCAGTGCAGTTATCACTGGTAATCTATATGCCACAGTGTCAAATCAAACTGATTTTAATGGGCACATTCCTGAAAGACAACTGTCTCACCCTGAAGACATTACCCAATCTGATTCAAGTTGAAATCTTTGACAAGTGCAGCAGACAAATAGTCCTATCTTTTCACTTGCATGATACAGACACCATGTACTAGATTTGTGCTCCAGCCATACATCCTCATGCTTGTAACATAATGATGGTCTCTGTGAACTATGAGATAATGCACAGATGACTTGGACACCCTTTCTGAGATGTACTCAAAGCTGCTTGAAAGCATACCAAATATTTTAGATCCCAATCTGTCCAGGTTATAAGCTTGGTAAACAATCCAACTGCCCTTTTCCTCACTCAGAAGTGCATGCAAAAGCCCCTTTTGAGTTGATACACTCTGACCTAAAACCATTCAAGGTTGAATCATACCACAAGTACAATACATTGTAATCTTCTATGATGACTATGCCTCTTCTGCATGGGTCACCCCAATCTGGTCCAAGGACCAGACCCTTCAGGTCATCAAGCAATTCATATCCTTTGTGCAAACTCAGTATAATACACAAATCAAAGGATGGAAAAGTGATGCTGAAAGAGAATACACCTCCAAAGCTTTCACAGAGTACATGCAAGATAATGGGATATGCATTCACCAATCCATCCCTTATGTACACCAACAGAATGGACATGTGGAGCACCTAATGTGTACCCTATGGATAAGGCACAGGCAATGCAGTTACACACTTGCTTTCCCTCAAACCTCTGGGAATTTGCAGTATAATATGCTGCATACATATACAACCATACACCAATGGCATGCCTTCAATGGTGCACTCCCCATGAATTACTCAAGGGAGAGAAACCATCAATTGCACATCTACACATTTATGGTTCTGGTGCCTATATACTCATTCTAGTGGAAACCTATGGTGGGAAGCTGCAACCCAAATCCCAGCTAATGATTTATCTCAGAACTGCTGCAGAGCATGGTAGTGAGCAGAACTACCTATTTCTTTTCCCTAACAATGCTTTGCATATATCTTTATATATGATTTTCAATGAGAATCTCTTTCTGAGATGTTTACAGGCTTCTCCTCATAAGCCAGCTAGTCATTCTCCATGTTCTGCTACACCCCACAATCATGATGAGGAGTCTACAGATTCTTCACCTGATGAGGACACTACTGACTACCTGAAATGTTCAAATCATCATCTGGAAGAACTAAAACTCTTAGAACACTCAGAACATGATGTTGGTGATCTAGAAGCAGATAAAGGGATAGAAACTGATGCTGTAGGACCTCCAAGGACTCCTTCTCAAGTGCCTATAAGGACTTCACCTCCTAAACATAAGACACCTCATAAGTCCACTCATGTGCAGTGCTCTCCTTGCCATCCTGGTAATGTCTATGGTGAAGATCATCACCTGCTCAACCAACTCAAGGATCTTGAGTGGAATACCCTCTGGGAGGACTCT
>JBBPUL010000772.1:0-14878 GCA_038094675.1 Spongispora temasekensis | reverse complement strand
GTGCAAGCGCACAGCGAGCAGTGCAAGCGCACAGCGAGCAGTGCAAGCGCACAGCGAGCAGTGCAAGCGCACAGCGAGCAGTGCAAGCGCACAGCGAGCAGTGCAAGCGCACAGCGAGCAGAGCAAGCGGACAGCGAGCAGAGCAAGCGGACAGCGAGCAGAGCAAGCGGACAGCGAGCAGAGCAAGCGGACAGCGAGCAGAGCAAGCGGACAGCGAGCAGAGCAAGCGGACAGCGAGCAGAGCAAGCGGACAGCAAGCAGAGCAAGCGGACAGCAAGCATTGTCCAGAGCACAGCAAGCAATATTCATGGGTGATGACACTTGCTGCACTCACCACTCACAGAGGCCCAGCAAGCAAGGGGTGATTGCAGCAAGGGAGTGTGAGTGCAGCGAGCAGGTGATGAATGCAGCAAGGGAGTGTGAGTGCAGCGAGCGGGTGATGAATGCAGCAAGGGAGTGTGAGTGCAGCGAGCAGGTGATGAATGCAGTGAGTGGTTGGTGAGCGCAGCAAACAGGTGATGAATGCAGCGAGCGGGTGATGAATGCAACGAGCTGTTGGTGAGCGCAGCGAGCGTCTGTGAGCACACTTCCATTGCAAGCACACTCCCATTGCAAGCACACTCCCATTGCAAGCACACTCCCATTGCAAGCACACCCTGGGCAAGCAGCTTACACACAGAATTCACCCCTTTACTACACTTTACCACACTTACTGTACACATTATGCAATGAACCTGATTAGTAATCAAAACTACTACTGAATGGACGACGTCTGAGTTTGAAATGCCACGTGGTTTTCAAGGAGTAAGCGAGAAACACGAAATACACGAAATACACGAAAAAAGCGAGAATAGCGATATACACGGAATATGCGTCGGCCCAAGAACGTCACGACGACGTCACCATCCCTTGGCCGCTCATACTTAGAGATTCGACGGATCACCGATTAGTAAAGGAGATACTATCCACAACAGAGATGGATGAAGTTGCTGCAAAAGAATCTCATCTAGCTACTACAACTAAGAGGTAGGTTGTGCACTACGTTATACCAGTTGATTATGCATGACATCGAAATCTGTTATTACAGTTAGTGCAGCATCATTTCTACAGCTAGGTGCAGTGAGTCGCTCGCCGTTCTTCTTTGGTCAGTGATTGTTCAGGTATACGAAGCGAGTCCGAATGGGGCAGCATTGCTCCACAACGTAAGTGAGTTTGACTGAGTTGAGCTCGCCATTTTTTTTTTCATCGGCTGAGTATGATTCTGAGCAAAAGGTGTTGATTGGAATGTTGCATAGCCGAACTCACTAGTGGGTCACTAGTAGGTCGCTATAACTAAGGCGGGTCAGCCGAACCGCCGCTTTAATAATCGGGGCTGCCCGAGCACTGCTTAATACCAAATTTAGCAATTAAGTAACATGCGACTTTGGTCATGCGAAGGGGCTGCGAGCCGATAAGCCCCGAAGGGGTAACCCCTCGGAGCGCAGCAAATCCACCGAAGGGGTAGACCCTGGGGGGTCATGAACAACGGATTGTGAGCGTAGCAATCGCCACGATCCGCGCCAACAGGCATGACGGCACACACGTCGACATCAAAGACCAGGACGATGAGGACGGAAATGTGTCGGCCAATGCGCCCCCACGCGAAGATGCCGACAACAACAACGATGCGCCACGAGCGGCGCCAACAGGCACGGCAGCGGACACGTCGACAACGACGTGTCTAGTGGGCACACCACCCATCCTTGACCCGTCCACGCCCGCCCGTGTGAGCATTGCTTGAAGGCTTTGAGGCCTCAGAGCCCAGCTCTCGATTTCGCAGGGCCCCAGGCCCTCCAGGTCAGGCCTGAACTGGGGCTTTTAGATTGGACTGGGCCGCGGCATCACCTACTGACGAGCGCCCTCCTCAAGCTTTAGGTCGGCTTCCAGGTCGATGGCTTGATCTCTGCTGATCGCATCATGCAGCATGATAGTGCTGAATGTCTTTGTGTCAGCTACCTCGAACAGAATGCGTGAGTGGGCTGGTCAGATTATTTTCAAATGCATGAGTTGCATGGTTTTCTTTTTCTTTTTCTTTTTTGATCTTTTTTGCTTTTTCTTTCTTTGCTTTTGCCTTTGGTTCCACTTTTCCTTTGGTTACTTAGCTACCATGTTGTGAGCTGCCTGTGAGGGCAGGACACTCAGGAGCTCGGATGGAATCGGAATGTGTATGTTAGAACTTTTTAATTTTCATATTTTCACATGTCACGATCTAGCCTATGATGTAGTTATGCATGTAAAATGCATGTTCAATAGTATATAAGTAGTCAATTCCCTGTATCGTATCCCTTAGTTTCGATATTCTAAAGCTTTCATTCTCTTCGAGTGATAGTGAGGAGCTCGACTCTAACAAAATATCAAAACTCTCTTTCGTCGCCGGTCTCTTCGATCCCTGATGCCCATTCTGTCTTATCACAACTACTCGCTTACGTCACAATCTCCACCCATCGTTGTTTCCTTCAAACGCATATGTGTCCACTCATCCTTTTCTTTTCTAGCGGTCTTCGGTGAGCGCGCGGGTCTCAAAAGCCCAAATCCCACTAGTGGAGGCTCTGTACCATCTGGAGTACATCCAATCAAGAGTGCATTCATATTATCCTTCTTTCCCTGGTTGACGCGACTTCCGCTCACCAGCGTCTGACTCATCAGATGGAAAAGACCTCGTGGCTCCCAGCGATAAGGGACAGTTCAGGTTATTCCTGTGAACCATACGCGTAACTGCAAGAAATGTTAGGGGCACATACATAATCCTCGTTAGGTGTTCCCAAAGAGTGTAGTCCGAGGCTTGCCTCGCCAGTTATTATATTCTGGTACAAAATATAGTTGCTACACCCGCATATTGCAGTGCAGTGGGATTTCCTTCGGGATCTAGACGAATCACAGTTTCTTCATCTTTAAATAAGATCTGTAGCCTCGGCGAGCTAAATCATCAGCTGTAGCCAGGCAGATCCCTGGTCCCCCCCAACCTCTACTCTCCCATCCGAGCGTGGGCGTAAATGGTGTCCTCATGAGGCACCTAAGTATTCTCTTCGAATCAAATTCTACCCAACTAACTCCCACTCTTGGCAACCACCTCCCCTCATCATGTCTTTTATCTCCTGCATCGAATCTAAGAGGCCTATTCGGTCTCAAAATACACCTTCTCCTCGACCAGCCCATGTTGCCACTACAATGGATGAGTTCCATGCTATAATGATAGCGTGGACAATCTCCTACACCGATGATCCTACAACAGCTGGCCCTCTCCCAATCTTAGTGACGGAAACTCCTTTGCCACTAACAGTACCATCCACACCGATCCTGGGTCCCTCATGGAAACACACACCCTCTTCTACCGCACGACCTCCTCATGCCAATCCACTTGCCTTGCCCTTTAGGGTCCGCTTACCACCAGGCCCTTCAACTCCACTCGGGTCTATGCTCCTGACCCCTGAGCCAGCCCACACAGCACCTTACATGCTTGGACAACCCTCTGCCCCAGTGCTCCCTCCTCCTCCAGTCGCCGACAGAGATATCGGCAAATCAATCGCCAACAAGCCCAGTGATTTTGATGGTGAAAAGTCACACTACGTAGAGTGGCACAGAACCGTCCTAATTTACTTGGCCGGCTATATGAGAGAGCCTTCGGAAAGGCAAAAGATAATGATCATGCTATCCTATATGAAAGGTGGCGCAGTGGGCAAGTTCGCCCAACACTTCATCCTGGCCCAGGGCCACAGATTAAATCAAATGTCATATGATGAGTTCTGTGATAACCTCATCAAGAATTTCATGCCGTCAGATGTCAGACGATCGGCAGAAGCGAAGCTCCTCTCGCTTAAACAGGGAGCCAACCAAAGCATCAAAGAATACTTTGTCGAGATGTCACAGCTGTGCCAAGAAGCCGGCTACGACTACATGAGGCAGGGACACCTCCTCATTTCCATTGCTAGAAATGGCATCAAAAACAGCATTGTGGAGTACGTGGAAAGAGCGTGCCCACAACTGTTGGCAACCGAGGACATCCAGCAGTGGGAAACTGCCCTGATGGAAGCACAAAACGTGCTTAAGGAGATCTCAGATTGCAAAACCTGTCTTGGCATCAAACCTACATTCCCTTCTTGTCGCTCCAACACAGAGACAACTGCGAAACCAAACCCTAAGGAAACCCCATGGTTCACTGCCACTGGGACACAGCCTAGTTCTGGTGTGCCGATGGATATCAGAAAAGCGCAGGCTGAAGGTCTGTGTTTCAAATGCGGCAAGAGGTGGCCATGTGTTGATCACCCCCCTAAGAAGCGCCAAGTGCATACGATGCAGTTTAGAGGGGTAAACATAGAGTACACAGATACAGATGGGTTAAAAGCAGCAATGGACAAGGTCGAAAAGGACCAGGGTTTTCAAAAGGGAGTGTAGACAGGTCAACTATTACTCCCAAACAGTCAATAGTTTCTAACAATAAATATTCCGTTCTCGAGACTGAAACTACTGGCGAGACCTTTGAAGTACAATTAGAGAATGAAAAGGCAAAAGTACCCGAAAGGGGAAGTAAGGATGTGGCAGGTTATGATCTGTTTGCAACAAAGGAAGTGACCAT
The DNA here is from genome assembly GCA_038094675.1 of Spongispora temasekensis. Classification (NCBI taxonomy): domain Eukaryota; kingdom Fungi; phylum Basidiomycota; class Agaricomycetes; order Boletales; family Boletaceae; genus Spongispora; species Spongispora temasekensis. Next base: position 10,266 of record JBBPUL010000772.1, on the reverse strand, counting down.
AGAGCCAAAGAGTCGCGCTCTCATTGACACCAGTCTGAAAATGAGTATTCCAAAAGGATACTATGGACGCATAGCACCTAGAAGTGGCTTAGCTGCAAAAAAGGAAATAGATATAAGCGCTGGTGTAATAGACACTGACTACAGAGGTGAAGTAAAAGTCTTAATGGTCAATCAAGGAAAGGATGTATTCACAGTAAATGAAGGAGACAAAATTGCCCAGATAATCCTTACCAAAATCACGACACCTGAAGTAAAAGTAGTGTCGTCCCTTGACAATACTAAAAGAGGAACAAAGGGTTTTGGATCAACAGGCATGAGTCAAATTCAAATCCTGCAACATCCTAAAGTCCAAGCCACTAAGGACTTAAAACAAAATGTGAGGCCCCCTGTCGAGGGCTTGAAACAAACGACACCAGTTAAACCTCTGGAAGAAAAGGTATCTGTGCAGACACCACGACTATGAAAGAACACAGCGGATCCGTGGACTGCACAATGGATCAAGCAGACAATAGACTGAGATGACACTCAGCGATCCTTACATCATTTAAGGTCTTTTGTGCACGAATCACGATTAGCTGAAGTCAATACAGCGTTGATCAGACAAATAAAGGGAATGAACAACCTTGAAACTCAGGTGACATTAAGAGAATTACAGAAATGACCTAAGTACATCAAAGGCATCTCTAAAGACCCAGCACTTGAGATTGAGGTAGAAATTGTAACCCCTGAAAGAAATGCCATCTCCACCAAGGCCCTGATTGACTCTGGATGTACCGGATCTTCCATAGATCAACAATTCGTCAAAACACACGGAATAGAGACACACCCATTACCAAGACCGATACCAGTCTATAATGCAGATGGAACCCCAAACTCCAGTGGACAAATCACAGAGTTCACCAGAGTTCAGCTGAATATAGGGGATCACAATGAGCAAATAGTATTAGCAGTTACCAATCTAGAGACCAACAACATTTACCTAGGATATGATTGGCTCCAATTGCATAACCCAGACATTGACTGGCAGACACAAAGTGTTTCTTTCCAGTGTGAAGACGACCATTGCCCAGGCTTAATGGATATCGAAGATGATGATGAATCAGAGAAAGATTTGGTATTCTGTGTGAGAAATGTTGCTACAGACATCGCAATCACACAAGGCAAAGCTAAAGCTAATGCAACCTTTGAAGAAGTCGTATCCGAGTGTTACCATGATTACAAAGATGTGTTCGCAAAAGAGAACTTTGACGAACTACCACCACATCGACCTTGGGACCATGCTATCGATCTAATTGAAGGAACACATAAGATAGATTGCAAAACATACAACCTCACGCCGGACGAACAAATCGAACTGGAAAATTTCATCGACGAAAATCTAAAGAGTGGACGTATCCACCCCTCCAAATGCCCTTTTGCATCTGCTTTCTTCTTCATAAAAAAAAGGATGGAAAACTCAGACCAGTCCAGGATTACTGCCGACTCAATGACATCACCATCAAAAACCACTATCCCCTCCCCCTCATACAGGAACTGGTGGATAAGTTGAAGTCAGCAAAATACTTTACAAAGCTGGACATTCGCTGGGGATACAATAACATCCGAATGAAAGAAGGAGACGAATGGAAAGCAGCCTTCTGCACGAATCTTGGGTTGTTCAAACCCCTCGTAATGTTCTTTGGTCTTACCAACTCACCCGCAACATTTCAAACAATGATGAACCACATCTTCAGAGACTTGATCTTCAAGGGAAAAGTTGTCGTGTACATGGATGACATAATGATCTTCACTACTACCCTAGATAAGCATAGACAAATAGTCCGCGAAGTTCTACAGGTTCTAAGAGATAACAAGTTGTATTTGAAACACACCAAATGCGAGTTTGAGACCCTTGAAACAGAATACCTGGGTGTGATCATATCCCACAATTTAGTTCAAATGGATCCTGGCAAGGTTAAAGGTGTTTTAGAATGGCCTACCCCCACAATGCGCAAACAGCTCAGAGGCTTCCTTGGATTCCTAAACTTCTACAGGCATTTCATTAAAGACTTCGCTAAACTCGCCCTTCCACTAAATGCCTTAACATCTGAGAAACACGAATTTCTCTGGTCAACGGAAGCTGAACAAAGCTTCCTTGTGCTCAAAGAGGCCATCTCCTCTGCACCTGCACTGCGCCTCCCCATCAACAACTCTCCCTTCCACGTCAAAACCGATGGTTCAGGCATTGGTATCGGTGCCATTCTCAGCCAAAAACAGGATGATCACTGGCACCCCATAGCCTACATCTCAAAGTCCCTGTCTGATGCAGAACGTAACTATCATGCAGCAGACTTGGAACTTCTCACAATTATCTTCGCCCTTAAAGAATGGTGCCAGTACCTCCTGGATGCCAAAGATCCCTTTACTATCCTGACTGACCACAAGAATTTGGAATTTTACAAACGTCTCCAAGATTTGTCTCACCGCCAAGCGCATTGGTATCAAACTCTCCAGGAATATAATTTCACCATCACCCATCATCCTGGAAAGAACAGCCCTGCTGATCCTCTGTCCTGGAGGCCAGACTTTGAAAAGGGGATAGAGCCATTAAATTCCCAAGTTATCGTCATTACACCTGACAAAATTACTCAAGCGTTTATGAAATTTTCTGATCTTGCTCGACAAATAGAACAGGGTCAAGAACAATGCGAGAAAAAGGTGTTGAAAGAACTGGCAGAAAATGGAAAATGGAACAAAAAGAACAATGTAATTTACTGGAAACATCTTGTATATGTACCACCTGTGGCAAATCTTCGTGAACAAGTAATTATTAGAAACCATGATCATCCTATAGCTGGTCACCCTGGAATTAAAAGAACAAAAAACCTCATTATGCAAACATACTATTGGCCAGATATACATAAAGACATAGAAAGATATGTAAAAGGATGTGATAAATGTCAAAAAACAAAAAACAAAAAGAGAAAACAAGAACACCCCTCTTCATTCAAATGAAATCCCCTCCTACCCATGGAAAATCATCTCCATCGACCTCATCGGCCCTCTCCCCGAAAGTCAAGGAAAAGATGCCGTCTTAACGGTAGTAGACAGGTTCACGAAAATGATTTGCCTCTTTGCGGTGACAACGAATATCACATCTCTGGGAGTAGCAAAAATATTTAGAGATGCCATCTTCCCACTACACGGTGCATGAAAAAAGGTGATATCAGATCGAGGGCCTCAGTTCGTGTCCGAGTTCATGAAGGAACTGTACCAAATGCTGCATATCCAAGCTAATCCTTCTACCGCCTATCATCCACAAACCAACGGTCAAACTGAACAGATGAATGCTGAGGTTGAACAATACTTACGGCTATACACAAATCACAGACAAAGTGATTGGGCAGAATGGATACCAATGGCAGAATTTGCACACAATCAAGCACAGTCATCCTCTACTGGATATGTGCCATTCCTTCTAAATAATGGACATATACCAACAGTATTCCCTGACTTACAAAGACAAACCAAAGTACCAGCAGCAAAAGAGTTTGTTGAAGGATTAAAGGTTACACGGGACATAGCTACACAGGCGCTTCAAAGAGCTAAAGATGATATGAAAAAGTTCTATGACAGAACAGCTAAAGAACGCTCAAATTACCAACCCAGTGACCTTATTTTACTCGAAGGAACAAACATTAGGTCAGACCGTCTGGCAAAGAAACTGGACGATAAATGATACGGACCTTTCAAAGTCCTTGAAAAAGTCGGATCCGCATCATACTGGATTAAATTGGACAAAAGCTGGAAAACTATTCACCCAGTATTCCACGAAAGTCTAATCTGTCCTTACCATGTTGGCGAATTTCCCTCGCAAAAACATCCTCCGCCTCCTCCGCCTGATATCGTATCAGGAGTCCCAGAACAAGAAGTGGGAGAAGTCCTAGATTCACGAGAAAGAAGAGGAGGAATAGAGTATCTGATACATTGGAAGGGCTTTCCACGAGAGGAATGAACATGGTTGAAAGAAAAGGAGTTGAAAAATGCCCCTGATGCCATCAAAGACTTCCACCGCTGACACCCGACAGCTCCACGTCCCCAATCTACCATGAAACTCCACATCTCCTTATTCGAACAACCTGATTTCCTTGAATACCGAAAACGCTTCAATAAATATCCAGATTCTATGTTTGATATCCTGCCAGTCGAGGACGACTTGGCCTTGAAAAGGGGATAATGTTAGAACTTTTTAATTTTCACATTTTCACACGTCACGATCTAGCCTATGATGTAGTTACGTGTGTAAAATGCATGTTCAATAGTATATAAGTAGTCGATTCCCTGTATCATATCCCTTAGTTTTGATATTCTAAAGCTTTCATTCTCTTCGAGTGATAGTGAGGAGCTCGACTCTAACAGTGTATGAGTGTAGTGGATTACTGAGAGCAGAAGGGTAAAAGGGAAAAAACAAGATGATCCTACTCAATAGTGAGTGCCACTATATATATGGTGAGAGCTACTCTTTGTGTGTGATGTCAGGCAGAAGTTACTGATGTCAGGTGTGAGTCATAGCATTGCTTCTGTGTAAGCCAATCGGCTTATACATGTCTACCTATATGTGTCTCTGCCCATCCATAATAAAATGTCCTTTCTGCTGCTCCTGATGAGTGCACATTCATCCAGTCGATGATGCCACAGCCACAGCCCCTTTTGACCTTAGCAAAAATTCCCCAGCCAAGAAACAGCCATCCCCCTGTTATTGCCACCCACATCATCTGCCAGCCTATCAGGTGACACAAAGGTTGCAACTTGGTCAAGGCCGAGTGGACCACGAATAAAGGTTGACTGGGAACGAAAAATCAATCTCTCAATTTTGATTGGTCGAAATCAGTTGACTGATTGACCTCTTTACATAGTGGTGCTTCCAACTTCCAGAGCTGTCCAAGCACTGCTTAGTACCAAAATGAGTGATTAACATGTGACACTCTTTCTCCAAACTTCTGCTGACTCAGCATACCACTATTTACCTATAGAGGCTAGATTCAACTCTTTCACATAATCCATTACTCCCAGCCCCAGAAACCAATCTCCGTATAGTGCATACAACATGCCAAGACACTTAGCCTGCCAGATTACTCTAAGAAAACTCCAGGAGTCCTCTAATCATATTAATCTAGCCCAACTAGCTGAGCTTTTGAATCATATTATGGTTGATCTTTATTCTAAGACCTCTACTCCCCCCTCTTCTGGCTCTGATATGTCCTCTACCAGCCTCATCACATCATCCAGCTGTTGTAGTTACAAACGGACATGTCTCGGTTAGATCCGTATTACATAACGTTGTAGATAAGCTTCGCTCGGATGCATCTCTACATCTCAGTCTTGACTACCATGTCAACTGAGGTGAGAGCACCGTCTACTCTTCTTTCATTGTACTAATACCTTGTAGTATATTCTACAGGTATGCTAATAGATAGTCTCGACTACCACGTCGACTGAGTATATTCTACAGGTTATGAGCCCCGAGCTTTAACTGAGAAATCTCAGAGAAACTCACCTGCGCATACATTCATCGCATATAGTCACCGAGATGGCTAGTACAACATCAGATGAGATTAAATTGCCTAAACTAGACGCATCCGGTAAGGAATGGGTCACTTGGAAGGCCTGCCTGCTCGTCGTCATGGCCAGTCGAGGACTCAAGGGGTACCTCGATGGTACGACGGCTAAACCCATAGATCCGGCAGCTGGGAAATCAGCTGGATGGACGGCGTCTACTGCAGATGAACTCAAAGCTGTTGCGGACTACGAGAAAGGTCTTGCAACATGGGCTGAGAAGGATGCCAAAGCGCGTCATATCATTGCGAATACAATTCCAAACACCCTCTACATTCGTCTTATCCAGAAGGAGACTGCCCGGGAATATCTTGAGACGCTTAGCGTGATCTTTGAGAAGTGTTCCCTCGTTGTTGGTGCAGAACTGCGGCGCCAGCTGGGCGAGCTGAAGCTGAAGGATGGGGGTGATGCAAGAGCGCATATAGACAGGATAATTTCCTTACGCGAGGAACTGGCGACCATCGGGCATGCCGTTTCGGATGAAGACCTCTTCAACATCATATATGCGTCTCTTCCCCGCTCCTACAATCCGAGCCTTGCATCCTTGTCTGCTACCATGCGCTTGCAACTGAGCACCGTGGCTACTCCTGAAGTCTTGATGGATCTTGTCCTCGAGAAATATGACCGCCTTACCTTGCAGGACGCTGGGAAGTCAAAGGGGAAGGCCTCAACCACCTCTGAAGATGCCGCTTTTGGGGCGGACACATCTAAAAAGGGCAAAGGTCAGCGACGGAAGTTTTCAGGAGAGTGTTGGAACTGCGGTCACGAGGGCCATACTGGCCAGGAATGCTGGGAGGACGGTGGCGGAAAGGCTGGCCAAGCTCCCAAAGGCTGGAAGTCTCGTGGCAAGAAGTTGACTGCAAAGGGCTATACTAAAGGTGGCAGAACGTCAGCACACACGACATCTACCACAGCAGACAGTTCAAAACCCGAACCCGACTGTGCCTGGCTCGCAATGATCACTTCTACCGACCATGGTCTCACCTCCGATAGCGTCGTACCCGAGCTGTACGATAGTGGTGCTTCACAGCACTTGTCACCTGCCCGTGACAGATTTATCAATTTTGTCCCCATTTCACCCAAACCCATTCGTGGTGCTGACAATGGCACTTTTGATGCTGTTGGAAAGGGGGACTTGCCAATTTACCTGCCCAATGGGACCTCCAAGACGTGTGTACTCTTGAAGGATGTGCTTTATGCCCCTTGCATGAAGGTCACGCTTGTGTCGATCAGTCGTCTCGCGCAGGCCGGCTGCTGTGCTGTCTTTGATGGACCGACTTGCCAGATCTTTGACCAGAGTTAGCGTCTGTTGGGACAAGTTAACGCACTCAACGGGTTGTACAAGACACAGAGTGTATACCCCATTGTTGCAGCCACCGCGAAAGATGAAGTGCTTACCCTGGAGGATCTGCATGCTCGGCTGTCGCATATTGGTGCAGGGACCATTCGCGACATGGTTGCGAAAGGGATGGTCACTGGTATTTGTTTGGATCCGGAGCGAAGCACCATGGGGCAGTGCGAATCCTGTGAGTACAGGAAAGCAGTCTGAAAGCCTATCGGGACTGTTCGTGAGCCGAACCGCTGTGCACACGTTGGCGATGAGGTCCATACCGATGTTTGGGGCCCGTCTCCTGTCCCGACGCCTGGAAAGCGTTCCTTCTACAGCTCCTTCACAGATGACCACACGCGCTACACTCATGTCAATTTAATGCATGCAAAGTCCGACACTTTTTCTGCTTACCGGGACTTCGAGTCGTGGTTGAAGACTCAGCATGGCGCTGTGATCCAGCGTCTCTGATCCGATCATGGTGGTGAATACCTGTCGACCGAGTTCACCAGTCATTTGCGGACACAGGGTACGGAATGGAAGCTCACCACACATGATACACCGGAACATAATGGTGTCACAGAGCGTTTGAACCGCACTTTGGTTGAGCATGTTCGTACCGTTCTTCATGCCAGCGGTTTGCCCAAGACTCTGTGGGGCGAAGCACTCCTGCATGTCATCTGGGTGAAAAATTGGTCAGCCATGCGGGCACTCGATGGGAAAACTCCCTATGAGATGTTGTACGGACGGAAGCCGGACTTGAGCGGCTTGCCAGTTTGGGGTGCTACTTGTTGGGTGCTTGATAGGAACGGCTCGAAGCTTGATGACCGTGCTCGGGAAGGCCGCTGGATTGGATTCGACGCCGATTCCTCTGCCCATCGCATCTACCTGCCAGGCCGGGGCACTGTTGTTGTTGAGCGGAATGTTACATTCAAACGGGACAGCGCCGCGCCTATGGCGACTATCCGTCTTGCTTCCGAGCGGCCCCAGGCCGACCCTGCCCCATCTGTTCCGCCTGCAGTGGCGCCATCTGTGACACCACCTGCCCCTGTTCATTTGGGACCCGGTTTTGAAGTTGATCCGCTGGGGGTGCTGCCTCTTCATAAATCTGCTTGGCTGCGCACGGAATCACTTTACCTTAAGATGCTGAGAGGCGGGGTGGGTACTCACGATGGTCATGGGGATCCTCTGTTTCCCAAGGGTATTCAGCCCGTCGGTCTCACTGATGAGGAGCCTGAGGACCGGGCCACTTTATCATGGGGGGCATGTCTTGCAGGCGCCGAGGGTGTATTTGCTCTTGTGGGGGCTGAGGTTGAGGGGTTAGAGCCGACCTCGGTCGAGGAGGTGCGGACCTGCCCAGACTGGCCAAAGTGGGATGAAGTGATCAACAAGGAGTTAGCGAGCCTGGCCGAAGCACGTACCTGGGATGTTGTGACTCAGCCTGCAAAGAGGACCAATGTGGTCAGCTGCAAGTGGGTCTTTAAGATCAAACGGACTGCTACTGGTGAAATCGATAAGTATAAAGCTCAGCTGGTTGCTCATGGGTTCACGCAGCAGTACGGCGTGGACTACAATGAGACTTATGCACTGGTTGCTTGTCTTGCATCCCTCCGTTTGATACTTGCCATCGCTGCGCACCAGGACTGGGACGTTGATGTGTTCGATTTCCACAGTGCTTTCCTGAATGGCAAGCTTGATGACGATGAAGTGATCTTCATGGAGTTGCCGCCTGGCTTTGCTACAGATGGGCGGGACCTTGTCGCTCACTTGCGGGTTGCCCTTTACGGATCGAAACAGGGCGCCTTGAAGTGGTACCAGCGTTTGTGCGACACATTGTTTAGCCTTGGGTTCCATCAGGTCGAGGCGGATTGGGGCATCTTCATGGCTATCATTGATAAGCAGATCTTGATCCTTGCGTCGCATGTTGATGATTGCACGGTGACGGGTAGCTCTTCTCAGCTTGTTCAGGCATTCAAGCGTGAGATCAGCTCGCATTTTCGGATTACTGATCTGGGACCTGTCAGCTGGTTGTTGGGGATGAAAGTCACTCGAGATCGGTCGGCGCATACCATTTCTCTGTCACAGGAGCCTTATATCAAGGCAATTCTTGCAAAGTTCAATTTTGCAGACCTGAAACCGGTCTCCATCCCTATCGATCCGAACATTGTGCTATCGGAGAATCAGTCGCCCAAGTCCACTGAACAGGTTGCGAAAATGAAGAGCGTACCTTATCACCAAGCTGTTGGCTCCCTTATCCACTTGTCTATTGGTACTAGGCCGGATGTCGCTTTTGCCGTGTCATGGGTTTCGCAGTTCAATGCTAACCCTGGTTGGGCGCACTGGGAGGCTGTCCAGTGGATCTTTCGTTATCTCGTTGGGACACAGGGGCTCGCGCTCACCTTTGGAAACCGGTCGAGCGGGCTCGTTGGCTATGTTGACGCTGATGGGGCCACACAGGAGCACCGTCGGGCCATCACTGGATTTGCGTTTCTCATCGACGGGGGAGCGATCTTGTGGGGTTCGAGGAAACAAGAGTTAGTCACTTTATCAACCGCCGAATCAGAGTATGTGGCCGCCACTCACGCTGCAAAGGAGGCGATTTGGCTCCGTCGTCTGATCAAGGAGATCTTCAGGCCTCTTGCTCTACCCACTGTTCTGTACGGGGACAATCAGTCTGCGATCGCGCTCACCGAAGATGGCAGTTATCATGCATGCACAAAGCATATCGATCTACGCTATCATTTTATTCGTTTTTCTGTCGAACACGGTTCCATTCATTTCCTTTATTGCCCTTCTGTTAATATGGTTGCAGATACGCTTACGAAAGCCTTACCTAGTGTTAAAGCGAAGCACTTCGCTCACGAACTTGGACTTTACCCTTCCGTTTGAGGGGGAGTGTTGTAGTTACAAATGGACACGTCTTGGTTAGATCCATATTACATAACGTTGTAGATAAGCTTCGCTCGGACGTGTCTCTACATCTCAGTCTCGACTACCATGTCGACTGAGGTGAGAGCACCGTCTACTCTTCTTTCATTGTACTAATACCTTGTAGTATATTCTACAGGTATGCTAATAGATAGTCTCGACTACCACGTCGACTGAGTATATTCTACACCAGCCCTACCTCATCATCCAACTCTACTCTATTGTCAAATGGCTTAGGTTCTAATTATTGAAGTTGGTACACTCCAACTACTATTACCGGCTACATGCACTAAGCATAGTCGAGCTAATACCAACTAACGAGTTGAGACAAGTCATGAATTGACATGTCTCTGACACCTGTCAATCATGATTATCAAATGATGTCAGTCACCCTGACATTCATATTGATCCCTGAC
>JBBPUL010000770.1:0-12938 GCA_038094675.1 Spongispora temasekensis | reverse complement strand
TGGTTGATAGACTTCATGGTGCTGACATGTTTACCATGCTGGACCTTCATTGAAGATATACAAATGTTCATATGAAAGAAGGAGATAAATGGAAATATGCATTTGTAATGCCTTTCAGATCCTTCAAACCCCTTGTTATGTATTTTGGCTACAAAAATGCACCTGCTACATTTCAGGCTATGATGGATGACTTGTTTCATGATTAATATGATGACACTGGTGCTTACATCGATGATCTCATTGTTTTTACTATGGGTCTTTCTCATGCTAAGCACACACAATGAGTTCGTGAGGTGCTCCAAGTCCTTCAGGAAAATGACTTGTTTTGTAAACCATCCAAATGTTTCTTTTTTAAGGATCAAGTTGACTATCTGGGTATGGTTGTATATCTAAAGATGGGGTAGACATGCAAAATACAAAGACAAAAGCTATTGCAGAATGGCCCTAACTGCAATCTGTAAAACAAGTTTAGTCGTTCTTGGGACTTTGAAATTATTATAGACAATTTATTGAAAACTTCGCACACATGGCAAAATCATTGATGGAGTTGACAAAGAAGGATGTTCCTTGGTCCTGGGTTGGCCATATTATTCAGAGACCATGTCTGGTGCAAACATGGATTACCAAAAACAGTGGTATCGGATCGAGGACCACAGTTCTCTTCAGCATTCATAATGGAATTGTGCAAATTGAACAAAAACTCTCCACTGCTTATCACCCACAAACAGATGGGCAAACAGAAGATGTAAACTGTGATTTAGCACAATATCTGCGATGTTACATTTCCAAGAATCAGGAATCTTGGCCAGAATACATTAAAATGGCTGAATTTGCACATAATAACATGATCACTTGAGCTACAGGTAGCATCCCATTTGCACTCACTAGGAATTACATGCCATGCATGGGATTCGAAATGAAAAGTGATAGTTTAATCACTGGTCGATGTCAAACTGAGTTAGGAAAAGTACATGCCAATGTGAAAAATGCTCTTCATACAAATGTTGAAAAAATGAAAGTGCAGGCTGAGAAAAAGCAATTGGCTGCACTGGAATACATTATAGAAGACTCTGTCTGGCTATCTATAGAGCATCTTCAACTACCATATGCTTCTGTGAAGTTAACTCAAAAATGGATCAGGCCTTTTGAGGTTTTGAAAACCTCCTCCAACACAGTTACTCTAAAATTGCCAGCTTGAATAAAAATACATCCCACTGTCAACATCTCAAGAGTTAAACCCTTTAAGGATCAATAGGTCAACCTGTTAGCAAGCCTGACATGGTGCATATCTCTAAAGATAGTTCTGAGGAGTTTGAAGTGGAACATATTCAGTACAATGGAAGAGTTATGATGTCAGTGACACAACATGGCAATTGGTCACAGACCTTGCCAATACTTCCTTGGCAATCAAAGAGTTTCATAGGAAAAATATGGCTGTACCTAGAAAAGTACAAGGAGTAACTCTCTAAGAATTCTCTTCATTGTTTTCTGACTCTGGTTGATCTGGAATCTCAACCTAAAGATGAGGTAGTGTTGTAATCTTATTCAAACTCGTCTCAATTTTGCAATCTTAATGATGTGGCACACTGCATTACATAATATGACATCACTGGTCTAGACCATCATGTGATATGACATCAGCAATGACATCAGGAGTCTGGATCTCCTTATCTCTTATCTATGATGTCACTAGTCTAGACTGCCTCATGTTAGACACATGTAGCTTAGTAATGCCTCATGTATTTAATAGTAGTAGACATATATAAAGCAGCCAAGAGTCAAGCTGAGCCCCAGCTTCAACCTCTTGTGTCTTGTGACCTAAGTCGCAGTTCCCCATCTTTAGTCTTTCTCTTTCTTTGTGGTTAGTAGAGGCCAACAGTTGTGTCCTTGTCAGGTCACTTCAGTTTGAGTTCCCACTTTTTCTGCAAGCTTGGTGGCTTCAGAGTAGTGGGCGATGGTGGCAGAGGGCAGGATGTATGGTCCTCCTCTGGTGACATGGTTAATGGAGTAATGGCTAAGAGTCTGGTGTTGCTATTGTTTCTCAGATTAGATGTCCAGGTATGCATGCAGGTGCCTGTGAGTTTCAGGTGTGGTGTTTGCACACCAAATCAAAGTTTCTCCAAAGCCTTGGAAAGGTAGAGCACAGTAATGGGAGTCATGTCACTTTTGGTTAGTGACATAGGCATGGTATAGGTCCACAGATTGATCTAGGACCTTGGGGACAGAGATGGTTTGCTTTTCCCAATCGATAGTGAGATTAGCGAGGCAAAGCCAGGGGAGGCCAAGGATGATATTCTCCTTGCCACAGTTCATGAGGTAGAAGAGGATCTTTTGGGTCACCCCTTCTCCAACAAAGACATAGAGTTTGGTATAGAATAAGATATCTTTGTTGGAATTCATGGATTGGTCCACATTATGAATGCAGATTGGTTGGTCAAGGTGGGTGCAGGGGAGTCTGTGTTTTCAGGTGAAGGCCCAGTTGAGGCAAGAGATCTCTGCCCTGGAGTCAATGAGAGCAGGGAAGTTGATGACTTTCATGGTGTGCAAGGGTACCATGAGCTGAATGGGGATATGCATAGCTCTATTGGATGTTGATACTAGTACAGGCACACAAGAAATAAGATGTTTGGGAGGTACTTGCATCGAAAAAGTCCTCCATTTCAAAAATCCTTAACTCTCACTGCCTCTACATGGATGTCTTTGTTATTGTCTTCATCCATCAGACCTGGCATTTCTTCTTCTGCTTTAGTGACCTTTTGGTTGGCTTTGGGGTATGAGGGAAGGTTCTTGAAGATGAGGCACTTGTTAGAGAAGTGACCTGATTTTCTGCAGCAAAGGCAGAGTCCTTGCTTGAAGCAGTGTTCACACTCTTTAGGAGTGAGTTTTGGGATGTGGACATTAGTAATTTTACATGTTTCTAATTTCAACTATATGGCAACTAAATTAAGCTTTTCTTTCTCATCTGACTTAGCAATTGTAGAGTAGCAAGAAAAGATGAAATAGTTAAAAAGATGCACTAGATGGTTATTGATTCCGACACTACAACAACTTTTTGTGCTATTGTGGCTACTCCTCTCTCTGGCCTCATGCTGTCCTCATTGTCATCATTGTTGCACCCTCATCATTGTCACATCTTCGTGTTGTCATCATCATGGCCATCATTGCAATTACAATGGTGGGGTGTCACCATCCTTGTCGCATCATCGTCACGCCCCATCATCATTGTCATCATCATCATTGTCACACCCTCATCCTCATTGTCATTGTCATGCCCCCATCCTCGCTGGCCTCGTCTTCATCATCATGCCCTGTCCTCACTGCCGCTGTCATCATCATCGCACCCCTGTCCTTGCCACTGCCATCATTGTCGTTGTGCCCATGTCCTCACTGGCCTCATCATCATTGTGCCCCCATAGTCATTGTGTCATCATCATCATGCCCCTGTCCTCGCCAGCCTCATCATCATTGTGCCCCCATCACTGTTATCATCTTCGAGGATGGGAGTGCGATGACGATGGTGACCAGGACATGGGCATGATGACAATAATGACAATGATAATGGTGACACTCCGCCATTGCAACTGCAACAACAGCAATGATGACGACGACGCGAGTCACATGACGAGGGCGATGAAGATGGGGGCATGACAATGACAATGGCAATGAGGATGGGGGGCATGACAATGATGGCGACAATGAGGATGATGATGTGACAACATGATGATGATGAGGGAAACAAGGACGGCATGAGGCCAGAGAGAGGAGCCTGAGGATAATGAGTAAGACATAATAGCACAAATAGTTGTAGTAGTGTAAGAATTAACAATGTCTAGTCCGTCTTTTTAGCTATTTTGCCTTTTCTTGCTTCTCTACAACTGCCAAGTCAAATGAGAAAGAAAAGTTGCCATATAGTTGAAATTAGAAACATGTAAAATTACTGATGGATGGCATCTATGTCCATGGAATTGGAGTCTTTGTCGCTAGTGGTTTGCACGAGATGGGGGATGAAGGTGGTGGTCAAGGAGTGTTTGTGCTGGCAGGCAACAAGTTTAGCATGTTTGTGCTAGTCATTAAGACAAGAGGCATTCTTGATCCAATCATCTATGGTTAAGAGGACAGTGTCTATAAGGTACACCTTTTCTGAGAGCAAGGAGGGAATGCCCATAGAGAAGTAATGGCATATTGTGGCTTCCTCATTGAGCCCTGCAAGGCTGACCTAGTTGCAGAACTCAGAGATGTATTGTCTGAGTGTTGGTTGGAAAGTTCCATCACATCATTCATTGATGCGATAGGTGGCCAATGAGGTCAAGGCATTGGAGGCAGTGTTGGGGCTCTGGAAGTGGGCCTTAAATTTCTTAATAAACTCATCCCAAGATCTGAGAGTCATATTGGTGCCTTGCATGCTTTCTTTCATAAAGGTGTCTGCCCAGGTGAGAGCACTCCCATTGTTCATGAATGACAAGGCAAATCATATCTTCTTTTCATCGGTAGAATAGACATCGACATTTACAGCAAGGTACCATTGTATGGAGTGAAGCCAGGGCATGGCATCATGTTGCTTTCCTGAGAATGCTTTGGGTTGGGCAAGGCAAAGTTCAGTGGGTTTAGATGACATTGAGGGCATAGAGTTGGGGCTGAGTGGTGAGGGGGTTGTGGTGCTTTCTGAGCTGGGGCTAGGAGGCATGGTGGATCTCCAAGAGGAGGAGGTTGCGATAGGCAGCAGTTGTGGGTGGGGGCACTGCTTCAAGGATGACAGAGGGGCTGAAATGGCGGTAAGCTATAATGGTGGTAGTCATGTTCAAAAAGCTTGAGCCTATTGTTATGACAGGCACAGGTAGTGTTAGCTGTAGACTCGATGCACAACCTAAAGCTACAAAACAAAGGTGAGGGGTGTAGGTCCTGAGTGCAATGCACAAAGACTAGTCACTACTCTGTCTAGTCAAGTATATAGTGACATCAAAGATGAAAGTAGAGTATCCTTGAGCAAAGACACTGCGAGGCCAAGTGGTTTGAAGAGAGAGCAAGAAGAAGTGAGAGGGTCAAAGATGCAATAGATTGCTATCTAAAGTAGGCTCAAGCTAAGGATACACTGCTTGTACTATTCTCTATTTATATGTAAGAGTCCTGTGCACAGACCAAGCAGTGCTATAGCTCGACAAGAGAGGAACCTAAAAGGAGTAACTGGAGATAAGAGGAATAAGTCATGCATAGCATAAAATGAGTCAAAAAGCTATGCATGATAGAACTACATGGAACATCATGGAAGGTCTGAGTCAGTGATGGGAGATAAGGAAAATGCACAGCCATAACAGTGACTAATCGAAGGGCTGTGCAGGTTTAAGTAATACAGTGTAAAGAGAAATGAGAACAAAAGGAAAAAGCATAACAGTTGCAATGCACTGTCACCATTGTATTCGTGTCATCATGCCATCATCTTGTGGTCACATTGTCACCAATGCAGTTGTGGTGTTATGGTCGATGTCATCATCATTGTGTAGTGCAGTTGCCCCTGCATGCTAGGCAAGATGAAGAGATGAGGGGTGGTGATGGAGATGGGAAGTCGGGGAGTCAGGGATGTGTCCATCATCCAAATCATCACCACATCATTGTCAAGAAGTAAACAAGAGGGGATAAGGATAAGGGATGTGCTCACTATCAGTCAACACATCTTGCTGCCATGTTATCCCATTGTTGTGATAGCTGTTAGGCAATGCAGTCACATATCATGGTCATCAGCAGTGGTGACCCTGCATCTAAGTCTACTATCATTAGTTGATGCACTATGACTCGGCACCATGTTACGACAGGCATGGGTAGCATTGGCTGTAGACTTGATGTGCAACCTAAAGCTGCGAGATGAAGGTGAGGGGCATAGGTTCTGAGCACAATGCACAGAGACTGGTCACTACTCCACCTAGGTGAGTATATAGTGACATTGAAGATGAGGTCAGAGTATCCTTGAGTGAAGATGCTGTGAGGCCAAGTGGTTTGAAGGGAGAGCAAAAGGAAGTGAGAGGGTCAAAGACACAATAGATTGCTATCTTGTGTAGGCTCAAGCTAAAGATACAGTGCTTGTGCTATGCCCTATTTATATGTAAGAGTCCTGCACACAGACCAAGCAGTGCTACAGCTTGATAAGAGAGGGACCCAAAAGGAGTAACTGGAGATAAGGGAAATGAGTCATGCACAGCATAAAAAGTCAGAAAGCTATGCATGATAGAACTACATGAAACATCACAGAACATCTGAGTCAGCGATGGAAGGCAAGGAAAACGCATAGCCATAGTAGTGACCAATCTAAGGGCTGTGTGTGTTTAAGTAATATAATGCAAAGAGAAACAAGAAAGAAGAGAAAAAGGGGCTGATTATAACACACTGCCTTGTAGTCTTATTGTCATCGAGTATTAAGAGGTGAGCAAGGGGAATAAGGATAACAAGAAATGTACTCACCATCAGTCAGGGCATCTCAGTGTTGCCTTGTCATCCCATCATCATGGAGGTTGTGGTAGATAGTAATACAGTTAAACCTGCATCTTCATTATGCCATATATATGGTCACATGGTTTGTCATCATTATGGCCATAGTCCAATGTTGGTGTTGACGTCGAGAGGTAAGTGTAGTATACTAATGCAGCATATTACATAAGCATATGTACAACTATATTATTTGAGCTCAGTCATCTGAGTTATAATATCATCTCTTCTACTTACCACTATGTGCCTCTTTACTAGCATTTCAACCACCTGGTGAGTACGTAGCTCAACCTCTGCCCAGGCTTAGTGTTGCCACAGCTTAGCAAGCTCTGGCTCTATGACATGCTGGCAGCTTTATTGACTGGCTGCAGCTAAGAAATCAGCTAAACACAGCATAGCCACAGCTTGAATACAATAAGCTGACCATTGAATACAACAAGTACATGACAACAAAAATATTGGATAGTGGTACAGACAAATCTTTAGTACAAGTCAAATATCACCCCAGTTCACTTTTGTAAGTGTATCCATATGAAGATGGTCAAAATATCTTATCAAATGCCCATAATCAGGGCATGCAGCAAACTCCAACAAATGAGCATATTTAAGGAGCAAGAAGAACTTGTCAGGAATGGAATCACTATGAGATTAGGGTTCCGCATGGGTAACTCATGGGTTATGAGCAACATACCTGTATTTACATCCATTGACAAACCCACACCCTTTCCATGGGTATGGGTTTACTTGTGGGTTATCATAATGCTACCCACACCAATACCTGTAAGGGGTATACCCATGGGTCACAAAATACATGGGTGACTGTCCAAAAAAAACTAACAAATGGTACAAAAATTGGTACTATTACTTGGACACCATGCCAATACTGTCTCACCCATCTGCCAGCTCACCTTCATCACCCACAACATCTGGCAATTCAGATGTCACCTTGCTAATGTCATCCGACTTGATAAAACTGAGCTGACTCCACTTTCCTACACATAACAGCACACATGTAGATTCTGCTGATAAGTGAGAGTGGACATGGGTTAGGACTAGATGGCCACAGCTAAATAAACATTCAATGTCAACAGATGTAGCTATGCAAACCTATCAGTGTAGTATCAAGATGAGTCAAATAAAAATATACATACCAGGTATTGAAAGATAATCTAAAGCCATTCAGGAGAGGCGGGAGTACAGTGCACAGTGACAGTACCACCACAGCATAGGGTCTGCTACATACTCGACATTGGTGGTTAGATACTGGTCCAACTCACACTCAAAGTCCCTGGGCTTGGGAGGTGCAAGTGCTGGCATGTTGTTAAACATGTTCTGTGAGCATGTACATATGTGAATAGCAATTCTTTAGATTTGAATACTCAAGCCATACCTTGGACACACTAACCTCTTTTGCCAGATCCACTGATTCTGCATCTGTATTGGCACTGTCATTTATGGCTGAGGCTGCATATTTGCCCTCGAACTCTTTTCACACCAAGTTCTCAGCCATGCAAACCCATTCCTCCTCCCACCCTGTGGATTTAAAGTATTGGAGTTTATGATGAGGGTGTAACACTGATATAGTAGGTTGGTTTGGTAGAATATAGAGTACTTGATCATGTGAGACATATCCATTGCAATCTGGTAGACATCTAAGCTGTCGGTTAGCTTATAATAATGGTTTAATGTTTTTTTTGCAAGGCTGATGGTGGTGCAAATTGAAACTGTAAGTGTCCAATCACTGGCTTTGCTGGTGAGCATTTCGTCAACCATGTCCATGGCTGGTATGACCATCAGTAAGTTGGGCATTGAGCACAAGAAAAACAAGGTGGCATCCTTGAGATCCTAAAGCAAGTATTAGCTCAGCAATGCTGTGCCACAGTTTGATGCAGCTGAGTCACAGTCTCACCTTCAAAACATCTCACAGCTCCTCATGAAGGTCCCATTCATGGCTGCCAAGCTCCATTTTTCTCAAATTTTGATGCTGAGTGATCATATCAATGGCCTCCCAGTGTGTTAATGCAAAGTCTAACATGTCAAATGTTGCATTCCAGTGAGTTGCCACATCATGCAGCAAGTAAGTGACAGTCACTTTCAAGTCTTGCATGATCTGATGCCAGGCTGGGAGTAGGACAGTCATGGAGTGGATCAATTTGAAGGCTAGCTTGCAGATCTAGAAAGCACAGTCAGTGTTTGAACATTCAGATATGCCACTCTCTCTGAATTACCTTTGAAAGTGCTAGTTTCAGCAGTGCTAAATCCTCTCGCAGCCTCCCTCATTCCTCCTGCATCAAGAGTTCAATCTTGTCCATCCAGCCCACCTCATTGTCCCTCTCTTCCTCCACATTAGCATCTTCCACTTCCACTTCACAGGTAAGCTAAGCAATCTCTGCCCATTTGTCACTCATGAACTCACTGCTTTCAAGGATAGCATCAACATCCTTTTTTTAATGTTGAAGACCCAGATGATTGACTTTGCAACCAGGTTAACCATGTGGAGGAAACAGCATGCCCAGCTCGATTGCCCTCCAAATGCTGGTTTCAAACTTTGGAGCTCATACACCATTACATCATTATTACTCGCATTATTGCACATTACACACAACATCTGCATCAGTCAAGTCAGTCAGGTCGAGGTATGAGATTCCATGTAACACTGACCTTATCAGCTAACCCAAAATCATCTAGAATCTTCACAAATGCCTGTGCAAGTTCCAGTCTAGTGTGTGACTGATCATGCATCAGCTGTGCATTAGGTCATGGACATTGCCAGGTAAGTACTAAACATACCCTTGCAACCTCCACAACATCTAAGGGCAAAGACATTGCATTGCCCTTTTTCTCCAGGTGTACAGCAAATGCTACATATGCATAGTGGTTTGGGGATGTCCAAGCATCTGTTATAAAGTGCAGCTGGCCATCATATTCCTGTATGTTCATGTCTGTTTTCATTTCATCACATTGCCATGTTGACATGACTCACGCTCAACATTTTAACAATTCATTTATGGGTCCACACAAAGACCTCCTTGACATCCCATAAGACCATGTCAGCAGACAGTATGTAATGCTCCAATCTACCAGTCTTCATCAAAGCTAAAAATCCCCAGTTGACAACAATATTAAATGGGTGCAAGCTCTCTGCGACCCATTTGACGATCTCAGTTCTGCCATTACAGTGTAAATGTGGATGCTGCCCAACACTGGCATGATGAAATCTCACCTTGTTTTAGCCTTGGTATGGGCACAATGACTGTAAGTGACTTTTCCTTTACCCTTATGTTCAAACACTACTGTGATTGACCTGTTCCACAGAATGCTTTTCACAATTTTAGTGTGGACTTCCCCAACATCTTTGGCTTCATTGGCAGCATCAAGAACCTCATCTCCCCAACAGGTCTTGACATGTTTCCACATGTTACCAGTGGAATTTGCATCCTTCATATCCAAGTACCTCTGTATGGAGGCTCAGCACCCATGTTCAGTGCATTTGAACTCATGGACATGTCAACCCTGAATCTCACAGACAACAGGTGTTGGCTTAAAGAATGCATATATAGGTGAGGACTAATCTTTTTGTAGTTGTTCTGTCGGTGGGAAATTAAATCAATTCATTTAAAGTGAAACTATAGATGTACTTAGCTCCACTTCTGCAGTCTCCAGGCCATTGAGCTCAACGACACTCGGTGAACAGTCATGGTGACTCTCTGTGGATATTACCACCTTGTCATCATCTGGATTGGATGAGGGAGCTTGAAATGCCTGTTCTGTGGCTGGTGGATGGGCTGCCTTTTGTGTTTTATGCAGTACTGGTGTGTCGCTGTCACTGCTGGCCACTGTGTGAGTCACGTTCTTTCATTTTTTAGACCTTGATAAGGTAATGTCGGTTGCTGCCCAAGTTGCCTTTTCAGTTGGTTTCACTGCATGTTTGGTGGGCTCAGTAGACATTTGGAACAGTCACAGGAACTGGGAATAGAGGATGGATTTTTTTTTCACCCAGCATGTGCAGTGACACATTGTTGTTTTGTGTTTTGCTGAGGGCATGAATCTTCATTAACAGATCTGTACCATAGTAACAGTCATGTATCTTGAGATCAGACTTGGCTTTTTTTTGGTTAACCCTTGCCACAGGTATGGGTAAGGATATGGGTGTCAAGGAACAGAACCCACACCCATACCTGTGGAGTACCCACACCCGTGACCCATGTGGGTAACCCATACCCATGCCAAACCCTATATGAGATGACTGGCAAATCTCCAATTTGAATTGAATGACCCTTAGGGTACACTCATAGTCCTGCCATGAGAGAGTACCACAGAGAAGGTATATGAGAATATAAGTAACTGACTTGAGATAATCTTAGCATAACTGTTGCCAATCACAAAGGGCTCTGATGGAAGCAAAGCACTTGCTGCCAGTCAACTGCACTTGTTTTTTGTCATCAACATAATGATGAGTCTTGTCATCAGGAAACAAATGTGTGAGCCAGAAGTAAATCAGGGATAAATTACTTTATTTGACTCCTAAACCAGTCAATATATGCGAGGGTTTGAGGTAACCATAAGTAAGGTTACAAGAATGGATGAACTCCAAGAGGGTTATCAGAACAAAACAACATGACAAATCAGTACTAGATGATCAACAACTACTTACTAGTTGATTGCCGATGCTTGCAACACTCACCATGGAGAACTTGTGCAAATGCTTTTAGGACAGCAAGCACTCAAGAGATGGTCTAATATGATCTATAACCAACACTTTCCATCCTGAGATCTGTCCTGAACCACCACACATGCGGGATACCAATGCCATCTGTGAGTGTCTTTTGGATATGATACTTATAATTGAGTGCCCTTCCTATCACCAAAGGTCATAGTTTAATAACAACATCTCCCCTGGAGAGGATGTTTATAGCCATATATATCACATCTGCATAACACTTGTCAGCATTTATCAATACACTGTTAAAGTCCTGGAAAAGATTAGCACATATGGTAGGTACCTCCAATCCTTTTCATGAGTTTGAATCTTCTGTCTATGTATGCTGTATGGTCATAAATGCTGTTGCATGAGACATGTCAGAAAGGGAGGAATAGTTGAGAACCTTAAATGAGTATCACCCTAACTTCATATTACCCAGGTTCAAAAAGAAAAGAGACAATCTGAAGGTGAATAGAGTACTTACAGGATCTATAGAGTTGGTGTCCCTTGACTTGAATGATGACTGCCCAGAGAGCATAGCAAGTCCTTGAGTTTAATGCCAACATTCAGAGGGAAAAGATGAATTAAGGTTCAAACATTCAATCAAACTTTAAGTGAAGTTGACCAACAGATTGTTGATGAACTATGTATACATACATACTTGCCTAGGTGGAGTTCTAGTGACTAGTCTCCTTGCATTGTGCTTGGGACCTATGCCCTCATCTTCATCTCACAGCTTTAGGTTGTGCATTGAGTCTATGGCTGATGCTACCCATGCCTATCAAAACAGATACCATCGATGCATCCTTGTCCATGTCACCAGGTTGGTGTTGTGCCATCATCATCATCATTGCAGTGGTCATAGTCCTGGCTATGTTGTTGTGGCTGGCATCACTAGTCATCATGTTGTCCATTGCATTCATATTTGTATCATCATGGTCATGCCTGGAATATAAGGGGAAGGTGGAGATAGAGGAATGAGGCTCAGAGGGGAGCAATGATAATGACAACATACTCATCATCCATCTGTGTCCTTTGGGACACAAGGGTGGAGGCAAGGGCCATGAGGTGACAGGCAGGTAAGGGTGAGGAAAACAACTCTAAGACAAGTGCTATCATCATTGGAGCAGGAGAGGGAGGATATGCCATTGTCATGCTGTCATCTTTACTGCATTTAAAGCATGAGGACAAAAGGAAATATGAGAGACAAGGGTAGGGAGGAGGAGAGAGAGGAATAATATGGTGTCCTGTTGTTGCTGAAGTGACCTAACAAAGGACACGACTGTCGGCCTCTACTAACCACAAGGAAGAAGGAGATAAGAATGGGGGACCATGACTTAGGTCAAAGCTGGGGCTCAGCTTGACTCTTGGCCTGTCTTATATATACCTACTGCTATTAAATACATGAGGTGTGACTAAGCTACATGTGTCTAACATGAGGTGGTCTAGACTACTGATGTCATAGATAAGAGATAAGGGGTCCAGACCTGTGACATCATTAATGATGTCATATCACGTGATCGGTCTAGACCAGTGATGTCATATTATGTAATGCAGTGTGCCACACCATTGAGATCACAAAAAGAAGGCGAGTTTGATTAAGGTTACAACAGTTGCATATGAAGTGTGAGGATAAAAGAGAGTGTGAGGTGAGGGCAGAAGGAGAGGGAGGGAGAGAGGAGTCAGAGCCTTAGAGGATGGCAGTGGCACACCCTTGTCATGGGACCATTCTGCTGTTGTTGTGCCACCAGCACCATTATCA
>JBBPUL010000769.1:0-14909 GCA_038094675.1 Spongispora temasekensis | reverse complement strand
GCGCTCTCGCCCACACACTCTCTCCCTCTCTCCTTCGTCGTCACACTCCTGTAGCCTACCCGTAGCGTACCCTCCCCCAATACATTCTTTCGCGAGCGCATCCTCCGACGTCCAAAGACACCTGATTGCTTCAGTAGCATTTTGCTCTTGAGAGGGCGACTCGTAAGGACGCATATTCTCGAATGCGTCTCGTTAAATGCTGATGACCAGACCTTTTTTTTTTAATGATCAATTAGCAACCTGGACTACCGGGTGTATTTTCGTCCAGCAAGTGTATACGGTGTTCGATCTCAGGGGTTCCATTCCACGAGTCGGATTTGCGAAGCTGAAGGCACTGCAAACTATTAGTAGTAACTGTTTGGGCGGATTTTTCCAGTAAATTGATATCCATTGAAGTACTTCGTCGATATAATCATTACGCGCTGCATGGCAGTTGACCTTAATGTTGCGGACATGGCCCCACTGATGGGGATGATTAACTACTCTTGGTTGACCAGTGACGACGTGACGATGACTGCCGCACACCAGCTTGGAAACATTTCTTTGCGTGTCCCCGTTCATTGCTGGTTCTAGTTGAATTAAACTACGCACGATGGACCCACCAACATGAAACCTTGAGGAGCTTGTCAATGATGCTACGGCATGCACATATGACCTGTCTTAACCCAACGAACGATGTCATGCAAGTCGGTCTGCAATGAAGTGAGGCCGTTGGGCTCTGTCAGGCAAACTGGAGCGTGCTTACAAAAGAGTTCGATGTGTCAGGCATCTTCCGTTCTGCCACGGCGCCAGGCTTTGCTCCTGAATACAATCGACCAACTTACCAGCATTCAGTGAACTAAATCAATGTTACAGTAAAACCGAGTGGTGAGTGTCAGAGCGAAAGAATAGAACGTAGAGTACTTGTTCCCACGATTTCAAGCCTAGCAATGATTCTGACGGACTCGCAGCAAGCACATTCTGAATGCTCAGGTCTCGATCCGCGCGCCATGCTGCAAGCAGTGGTTCGATTGTGCAGAATGTCATGAAGAGTGTCAGGACCATCGACTGAAGAAGAAAGTGCAAAAAGGCGTTCCGAAAGGACATGACCAACTACGAGGAGAGCGACGAGTACTGCTCGCATTGCGATAATCACTACGTGAGTTGCATCGCCGCTTTGCGGCGCGACACTGCTTATCATCACGTATCGGATATGCCATCGGACAGGTCATCGAGGCAAAGACACCGCAAGTTGATGAGTACTACTGCACACAGGATGATCAAGCGCCAAGACAGGATTTTTGTGACGAACCATGTCATGTGATCGTGAGTGATCACATGACATAGTTTTTCTTTTCTTTTTTCTTGTGACGTCACAAAATCCTTGTACGCTGAATCAGTTAGGAGAAATCATCAGGCTCCTAACTGAATCAGCGTACATTGTAGGGGCTCTCATTTAAAAGAGGCCAAAATCTGTCTCACTGCAGCTCTCACCTTTCACCAACCATGATCACCTTCATCGTTCCGAGATCCAACGCTGCGCTCTCGCAGAACCCTCCTGGTGGTGACCTCCACATCACTACCCATGCTTCTGACTGGCTTTGGACTGTGTTCGCTATCATGCTTTTGACCTGGTTATTCTCCTTGGTTCATGCATACATGGTTCGTCGGTCGCCTTCGTCACCTATCTTCCTTTTGCTGATGCTGATGCCCTCTTGTAGGATCCCAGACGAATCCGCATTTTTGGCTATATTCCTGTCGTCGTGCTCGGGGTGGCGACTATCGCTTACTTTTCGATGGCGTCTGACCTCGGTTGGACACTGATCACGACCGAGTTCCGTGGACACCTCTCTCGTCAGATCTGGGTATGTTTCTCGTCCTCTTTTGCTGCTCTATGCTGACGCCTTTTTAACACTAGTATGTTCGGTACATTCAATGGTTCATCAATGCACCGCTCGTGCTACTTTCCCTCCTGGCTCTCACGTCAATGGCCACACCTCAGATTATAACCATTCTGTTTTTCTCTTGGATGTTGGTGGTCTGTGGCTTGGTCGGCGCACTGGTTGCTTCGTCGTATAAGTGGGGTTACTATGCCTTTGGCTTGTTTTCTCTCTTTTTCATCTGGTAGGTGTCTATAGTGTTCGTTCTCTTCATCTTTTTTGACGGTCTCACCAGGTACCAGCTGCTGGGGCATGTCCATTTATTCCCGTTCAGAAATGGGGATTTCAAAGCATGGTACTTTGTCGGCACGGCGTACATCTCGTTTATCTGGATGCTGTACCCGATATGCTGGGCTCTTTCCGAGGGTGGAAATGTGATTTCACCCTCGTCTGAAATGGTATTTTATGGGATTCTGGATCTCTTTTCCGGGCCTTTCTTTTTCATCGCATATGCGTTTGCGATATCTGGGTTCTCTAATGAGGCACTGGCGATGACGGCGTTTGGGACGACGGACAGAGGAGTGGTGGAGAAGCAGCCGCAACAGGCGCAGCAGCCAGTCCCGCAGCAGCAACAACAACAGCAACAGCAGCAACTCCCACCATCCGTGGCGTAATAATAAGTGATTTATGTTGTAATTATTGTATTATTGTATACATGTAGCCTCAGTTGATGACACGGAAAGGGTCACTGCCACGCGTGGGCGGTGACAGCACTCCAAACAGCCACGAACACGGCCGTCGCTGTTTTTTCGCGGTATTTTAGTTGCTGCTGCATTTTCCACCGACGCAAGAATAATTTTCGATACTTGCGTATTCAAATGGCTGCCACTCGACGGCAGTCGTCAACCACCTCCCTCGCAAAGTACGCCCGCACGACCTCCCCCGACACTGTCGTACGCAACCTCGACTTCTGCAATGCGTTCTGGGGCCTCGGTGACGGCGGCGTCGACGTTCTCTTTGCCCGCATGCGCGGCGCAGCACGTACCATGGAGGAGCTCCGCAACTTTTGGAAGGAACGGTGCGACCCCCCTCCCTCGTGCTCTCTGTCGTCGCTCTGATCCGGTCTGTGGCCGCCCAACCAGATCAGGGATCGAAGAAGACTACGCGAAGCGTCTGGCAAAACTAGCCAAGATGCAGATCGGAAGGGACGAGATCGGGTCCGTCGCTTTCTATCTCTCCCCAGGCTGTTCTGACCTCACTCAGCGAGCTGCGCAACTCGATCGACACACTTCGCCTCGAGACAGACAAACAGGCCGGTTTCCACGCTCAGCTCGCCCAGCAGATCCGCTCCGACCTCGAGGGCCAGGTCGGCGCTTTCGTCGCCAAACAGCAGCACCACAAAAAGGTCTATCAGACCACCATCGAAAAGGAATTCAAGGTGAAGCAGGCCCAGGAGCAGCACGCGAGCAAGGCCCGCGAAAAGTACGAATCCGACTGTCTCCGCATCAACTCGTATACTGCACAGTCGACCCTCGTCCAGGGCAAGGACCTAGACAAGATCCATCTCAAGCTCGAGCGTGCCCAGCAGACCGTGCAAGTCAATGAAAAGGATTATGCACAGTTCACGCGCGTGCTTCACGAGACGACGCAGAGATGGGAGCAAGACTGGAAGACGTTTTGTGACGTGTGTCAGGACCTCGAGGAGGAGCGGATGGAGTTTATGAAGGACAACATGTGGGCGTATGCCAACGCCGTATCGACGGTGTGCGTGTCAGACGACGAGGTGCGTCTGGGTTCTTTTTGCGTTTTGTATAAGGTGTCAAATCGCAGTAGGCTTGCGAAAAGATGCGACTCGCACTAGAACAACTGGAACCTGACAAGGACATGGAGAACTTTGTGCGCGACTATGGTACAGGGAACGCGATCCCCGAGCCGCCCGTGTTCGTCAATTATGCTAATACCGACGCGCCGCCAGTGTCTCCCAACCGGGTCGCCACGCGGCCCGCCAACTTTGCCAGGTCTACCGCAAGAATCAGCCGCTCTAACACGCTTTCGCATGACGATGACCCCTATGAAGACATGAACCGTGCTGGAGTGGGTGCTGGAAGCATTGGCACATCCCGGAGCCCACCAACAGAAGTACCCGCTGCCCTGTCGCGCAGTGCAACGCAAAAGTCGACAAGCCATTCGTCGTATGCTAGCAACGTCAACGGACACATTTCCCCGTCTCGCGAGCCCCAGAGGCGTCACAGCACCGCGCCGGGGCTCCTCAAATCTTCTCCAGCTGGCGGCGATCCCGTCGACCCCACGGTCAGCACTCAACTCGTCATCGGCGACCGCGCGTGGGACGTTGAGCCAAACAAGGACCCTCAGGATCAAAAGGTTAATCAACCGCGGAAATCGCCTCCGGTGGGCGAGCAGGACCCCCTGGTAAAGCAGATGGCGGTGCTGAGCAATGCAGCCAGCAATGCGAGACGAAACACGATTCATCGGGATGGGCCTCCGTCGTCGGTCGAATCGCGCAAGGGAACCATGGACTCGTTGTCGACGCCGGCGTCGACGACGACAGGCTCGAGTGCGGTCGTACCGCGTGACTTTAGCAATTCGGCGGACGCGATTGTGGGATCATATCCGCTCGCGCAATCGCCCTCGCGCGCGGCGTCACCGAATCCACCCACGGCTGTGCTGGCTGCGCCACCTCAGCCCTCAGTGCCTTCTTCGACGTCAAACATACCCGTGGAGCAAATTGTAGCTGCGTACGACCGCCGATTCCCTGGAGAGCCTCGGAGCCGAGCCAACTCTTATGTTGGGCCTCCTCCTCCGGCGCTCGCGAACCAGAATCCTCCAGACCGTCCGACGAGCAGGGCTGGATACCCGGGCATTGGTACACAGTCGCTTGTCCATTCTCCTGCGAGAGGCCCTAGTCCTAGGCAACAGCCGCAGCCGCAGCCGCAGCCACAGCCACAGCCATCTTACAACAGAAGCTCTCCTGCGCCGCTATCACACTCCAACAGCGTTTCACTGAATCGCGGCACGTCGCTCGCGCATCGTCCAGTGACACCGAATAATCCGGTTGGTATCGCGCTCGGTCCGGATGGACGCGTGGTGCACGACATGATGGTGCAGCCTCCCCGCCAGGCGCCGTCGCATTATCCGGCTCAGCAACAGCAGCCACCCGGGCCGCCGCCTCCGCTACCGCCTGCTCAGGCTACGCAATCGCCTCCTTCGCAGGCGCCATATGTTGGGTATCATGACACGAGTCGTACGCTGACGCTTGCGGCGGGACAGGCACATTCCCATTCGCTTACGCACCCGCAACAGCAATCTCAGCTGCCACCGCCACAGCCGCAGCCGCCGTCGCGGAACGATTATGCGGTAGTGCCGCAAAGTGCATATGGTGCGGCTGGTGGAGGTGGAGGGCAGCCGTATGGTGTTGGTGGTGGGTACGGGCCGCCTCCGCCCTCGCATGGGACGGCGGGATATGACAATGGATATCCACCGTCGACGTACACACAAGCGCCACCGCCACCGCCTGCGCAGACGGCATACAACAGCTATGCGCCTCCGCGACCTGGGGCTGGGTACCACCATCAGCCGCAGGTGACGACGGTGGCCACGACGCAGCAGCTTCAGCAGCCACAACAGCAGCCACCTCCACGTCATCAGCAGCTGCAGCTGCAGCAACTACAGCAACAGAGGATGGTGTATCGATCTACGAGCCCGGGTTTGGGACGATCTCCGTCGCCTGCGGCGCCAAGGAGCCAGCCTCCGCCGACGGGGGCATATACGGACGATGGACGACCTATTTTGTTTTACGGTACGTTGCATGATTGTCACGGTCGTCGGTGTGCGTTTATTCATTGACCTCGCACAACACAGTCAAGGCATTGTATGACTATTCTGCGACGATCGAGGAAGAGTTTGATTTCCAAGCTGGGGATATTATTGCGGTGACGGATACGCCTGAGGATGGGTGGTGGAGCGGCGAGTTGCTGGACGATACGCGCAGGCAGGCTGGGCGGCATGTGTTTCCGAGTAATTTTGTGTGCTTGTTCTGAACACTTTTTTTTTTCTCTCTTTTGCTCGTGTATGTTTTTGGATAGGCATGTGTTTCCTTCCACTTTTCTTTTTCTATTACCCTGTGACATAATGTCCCTCCTGCAGACATACTATCTTTCTTTTTCTTTTTCTTTGCTTTATCTTTTAGTTACTGTTTCTTCATCTGATGTGGATATGCACATAACATACCTTGTCGGCTCGGATTGCTTTTTTTTTTCCTTTGAAACCCCCCTTTGTCTGCGATGCCTTATTATCATGATCGTGATCCTGTTGCATGTGCTGGATGCTTTCTTTTCTTTTTTTCTACTAACCTCTGATGTCTGGTGTGTGTGATTCGCTGTCGATCGGATGCTAATATTCCACCAAATCTACATATACCGTAGGGTGGCCTCATCTTATTTACGCTTGCGATATTTTTTCCTGTACAGTGTACACGTGCAGTTTAGCGCCACCATGCTCTGGCGTTCAACTTCGACGAGCGACAAAGACTTTTCGTTCACGGTCTTTTGATCATCCATCAACGCTACTTTACTAGGTCGCTTCACAGCAGAAGTTTTCTAGCCTCATGCAAAACGTCACATCCGAACAATCTGGTGGCGATGGGGTCCAGCCTCGTCGAGTCATTGCAACGAAAATAGATTCCATCCGGACCCTCCTGTGTCATCCCGATGGGCGGCGGGCCGTCACTTGCTCTGAAGACGAGGGAGATGTGAGGATTTGGGACTTGGAACGTGGAGAACAAGAAGGGATACCGATGGAGCATGATTGCGTTTGCGAAGTTGCCTTGACTAGCAATGGCAGGAACATTGTCAGTTATGGAGATTCTGGAGAACTCGGTGGCATCAAAATATGGGATGTCGAATCACACGCACTGGTTACAGAATGGGATTGCCAGTCTGCCTACTCCCTTGCCATTTCCTCAGATGACCAACTGATTGCAGTTGGCGATTGGGAGATGGTGACGATTTACACGATGGAAGGTCAACTTGTCCACCGCCTGACCCACTATCTTCATGTATGCTGCCTATGCTTTTCTCCCAACAATACCAAGCTCGCGTACGGGGCCAACGGAAGAATTTGCATATCCGACGTCGACAGCCTGAGTGCGCAGCTCGCTTTCGGTCTACAAAGCAACATGCGCGAGGTCTGTGATCTGGTCTGGTCGCGCGATGGCAAACGACTCTTCTCTGCGTCGGGGGACAACACCGTTCGTTGTTGGAACTCCGAAACAGGACGGCAAATCGGAGATGCTTGGAAGGGTCATACCAACTCAGTCTCTTCTCTTTCTCTTTCCCCTGATGGCTCGATCCTTGCGAGCGCATCATATGGCCACATTGTTCGATTTTGGGATACGACTACCGGTCGCTCCATTTTTCCGACTCTCAAACATTCTGATTCCGTACATGTGGTTTGTTTCTCTCCGTCTGGAGGGTTTGTGATATCAGCATGCGAGGGCGGAGACATATATGTGTGGCCTACACCTTGGTTGGATTCTGTCGAGAAAGGGGTAATCGCATACACCCGATATCATTCATCCATGCTCATTACCTCTTTCACAGCTGGGACAGTCAAACTACGACTCGGATGTCCCGTGTGTCCACCCACAAGCCTCCGTTTATCAACCGCCTCCGACTTGTAGTCCTAATGGAGGAAGACAAGCGTTGGGTCTTTATCATATTGTGAGCCAGTAAAGTCAGATGAGCGGGTGGCCCGTTGAGCAAGCCCGAGGCTCTGTCACTGTACAGTGATCCACGGTCACTTGAGCCACCATGGTCACTTGAGCCAATCAATCTTTACGCATACAATTCACATCAGGCTCGTACTACAAATACTGTAGCTTGTAAAAGACATATGTAGGAGGCTGTAAAAATTAATAGAGGCCTACACTATCAACTGTTCATGAGTAATTGCTGAGAGAGCGTGTGAAAGTGACCATTTGTATGCTGTTCGAGTAGGTGTCAGCAGTAGATGACAGTTCCATGCTATACAGACTATTGAAGTTGGTACACTCCAACTACCATTACTGGCTACATGCACTAAGCATAGTCGAGCTAATACCAACTAACGAGTTGAGACAAGTCATGAATTGACATGTCCCTGACATCTGTCAATCATGATTATCAAATGATGTCAGTTACCCTGACATTCATATTGATCCCTGACATATTTCAAATAACGTCAGAGAAGTGTCGATCATATGTCGATCATGAAACATAACATGAAACGTTTCATAATGACAGATGACAAATGTCAAACCCCTGTCATGGACACTATACAGATTAGGATTCTGTACTGACAATCTGTTGTCTCACATAGACATATGTTGTTTCATACATATACATGTCATTTCACCTTGACATATGTCATTTCACTCATATTTGATATTCTAGTTATATCTGTTTTCTACATATGTACAAACATGTCCTGTAGAGCATAAAAGAGTGTCAGAGATGCTCTCTAGAATACAAGAAGTCCAATAAGAAGAACAAGACAAGCACTTCTTCAGACCTAGTGTTAGCTACAAGATTCTCAAAAGTCCTAGTAAGTCTTGCTAGAGAATCAGACTTAACCTGCCCCCAGAGGGATACACTCCAGAGCTTCCTAGACTATTTGTCTGATAGTCTACCAGACTGCTAAAATTCCTTTAGGTTATGAGCCCTGCCTTGACAACATAGGCAGTTCATCTTACTTGCGCATACACTCCCATGATGCCTGCCTCTATCACACATGAGGAGCTTGTAGCTCTTTTCCGTTCCTTCTCTCACATTATGTTAATACTCGAGTCTTACCTTTCCTCGTTGAATTGTGTAGACTCTACACAACCTCCTCGAGAGACCCCTACTAAGCACACAACATGTGAGTTAAGAGTCCCTGTCTACCAACCCTCACACATCCTTTCACGCTCGTTAATCCAAAACCCAAGAGGACAAAACCCCTGTCCTATACTAAGAGTCTTTGATCCAAGGATACGCCTTAGAGGTCACAGACACCAAGTGATCAGAGGTGTAATTGATTCTGATCTGCATCTACCTTGTCCCTCCTGCTTCTACCCTGGTGAATCAGGAGAGATCTGCCCTAGTTGCAGTTTTACCTTCCCAACTTTCCTCTTCCAATCAGAGAGCTTCAGAACTCTTCGATGCAGACCTGCTCAAATCTTCTCAAGAGCAGTTCAACCTATACCAGTCCCTGCACCTCATGTCCATACCTCTTTGCACATTCCTTCGGAAACATCTTCTGAAGAGCTATTCCCTCAATCATTGACTCAACCTGTTAACTCTTCCTCCTCCTCATCAACCTCTACCCTCATCTCTACTCAAAATCAAAATGTCTCTTTCCCACTCAGTCCCATGTCAAGCCATTCCCAGGACTCCCAGCAGTCAAGAGGTTTGAGCGGTCAAGTTACCAACCCATCCCTTCATGAATGCTGTTTTCCTCAATCATCCTCTGGAGAGCTTCACACTGGAGATCTCGCCATTAGAAGATGGAGAAATAGGCGATCTTGCAGAAGGAGTAACATATCTGGTCCCATCCCCAGATCTGTATCACCCTCTAATCTCAGAACACTCTACTTTCCCAGATCTGTGGATGAACTGGAGGCACCCATTGCGTCAACCTCTCAAGTCGACAATATTCAAAACTGACCAGCTCGCTTATCCAGTTAGATTCGACTGGCCCAAGGTTCCCCATTCCACAGCTAGAGATTATGGTGCTATAGAACATACCCTCACCTATCGCAATGAAACCCTTTACTCCTTGGCAACTTCTATTGGGTATGCTCCCCCTTCCACTTCTTATGATGATCCCACCACTTCCACAGCCCTGATTCATTGGCAGGGTTACGAGATAACACGTAAACATCATTTCCCCTATTCAAAACCAGAGTCTCACTTACTCTTTGGTGCAATCACACCTAACCTGGTTTTCTCAATGGGAGAATGGGATGGAAGGGAGATTCCAACTATACAAGAGTGGAATGAGGACTTTGATAAAGAGATGAGAACTCATTTTTACCTGAAAAATCCCCATCACCACATCATCCAGGCACTCATTTGCAATCTCTCCACCACAGATTGGATATTTGCAACCCTTCAGGACCAAGCCTTAGAACCTGAAAGTTTAGACATCGCAAGCCTCCAACAGTTCTTTATCGAGAATGTCCACCTCTACTCTCGAACTGGAATTGCAGAAAGTGCTGGATATCTTGAGTCCAGACCAAAAGTCATTTCATGACACCTTGCTATACGCAGGGCACAAAGGCTTAGATCTAGTATTTCCCCTAAAGCCAGAGAAAGGTCTGTACACATGAGAAGTTAAACAGCGGATGGGATTGATGCAAGAAAAAGCCATCTTGTGTACCACCAATTTCTCCTATGCATTTGTCTATCTAAACTATGTTCCTGTTCTTGGCATACATGCTTCCACTTTCACCATAGACAATAAGATCATATCTAATCCTCACTTCTTTGACTATTTAGACTTTACCGTTCTTAAAACGAGATATCAGAGATTTACCAGTCTTAACACCGAGATTACTGAGGATGAGGCACATTATCATTATCACATGATTTCCTCAAAGCAACAAAGAATAACGTATTGGGAATCACAAGTGAAACAGGAACAGGAGTCTATGCATCAGGAAAATGAAAAATATTACACAGATGATGAAACTTTGGAGGAATCAGAGGAAGAGGTACAGGGGCTATTGGTATCTATTTAAGAAGTTGGGTTACAAGTGGATCAAAGTGCAGAAAGAAACCTCCTTTCCACAGATTGGTTCTTTCTTTCTTACTGTCCAGTAACTGATTCTTTTGAACAGATCCTCTTTGCATTATAGATTTATGATAAGCACAATTACAATAATCTGCTTTATCCTTTTCATCCACCTCTCATTGCTTGCTGTCACCCTCATCTTCTTCTTCTGGATTACACCTGCAAGAACTGGTTTTTTCCTTCACTACAAGACCGGTTACCAAACCTACACAATTCACATTGTCAATGGTCTTGAAGGTTCCCAGATTTTGAAGAAAGAAGAAGACTACACAGGAGGAAACACTGGAGATAATAATGACACCTGGGGTAACACAGAACCTACTTGGAACACAACATGAGTTCCTTTACCCCTGCTAAGTTTAAAGTAGAAAATTCTATTATCTCTCGAATTCCTACTCTTGTTGGTGCATCTAATTATACTACCTGATCTCTTGCTTCAAAAGGTCCCCTGAACATGCTAGATGGTTGGAAGTTTGTTACTGGGTCTTGCACCCAAGATGCCACACACATGGCAAATAGAGATGCTTGGGAAGTCATTGACTGCAAGATCAATGGTTTCCTAGCAGCCACCATCAGCACTGATCTACAACCAAATGTTGTATGGGAATACACCACAACTGGTTCTAATACATACAAGTCATTGGCTAAAACCCTATGGGACACTTTACAGGCACTTTATGGCAAGAAGGGTATTGCTGGGCAGTACTACCTTTTTGCGCAGTGCTTGAGACACAGAGTGCACAACAAAAACATCTCCTCTGATCTTTCCACCATTTCCTCTCTCTTCAAACAAATGCAGGATGCCAGACTGAACATTCCAAGTCAACTCCGAGCTATGATCCTCTTATCCCTCCTTCCTACAGACTTTAATTCCATGATTTCTAACACAGTTCAATCTGTAATGGAATCAGACTTCACCATCGACACAATCCTTCCCCACATTTCTGCTGAGGTCAGCATCAAGGATTCTGGCCTCACATCCTCCAAGAACTCTCGCTCTCTTGTGGCCCGCATCTCTGAGCCTGGCCCCTCAGTCAATAGAACTAGTGCCTTAAACGTAGACCTGGACCATCTCATCCTTGGAAACCTGGTTTCAAGAAAAACCAGTCCAACAATCACTCTCTGGATAACTCTTATGAGAATCTGAGTTCCTCATTCCATGGTGGAAGAGGAAAACAGGGATGACCTGGTGGAAAGCATAACAAGGACAATTATGCTAAGAGAAAAGCGAGAAAAGGGAAGAACCGTGCAATGACATTCGATGGTATTGCTAATGTTGTAGAGATTCCCATGGAACAAGATTCTGTGGAGATAGACGAAGAAGAACTGATGATAGATGAGTACTATACCTCAGAAGAACCAAGCTCCTCTGAGAGAATTCAAGATTCCTCTATGATCTTCTATAATGATGGAAAGAGTGGTATGGATGCTGCAACCACTGGATACTGTCAGCATTCCCCTACTTTGCCTCGTCAGTTTACTGATGAGAGACCTTCCCTACAGAGATCTCACCAACTCTGTGTGTTGGATAAGGAGGAGATTACTTGGAGTTGTACATTACATACCTGAAAGATATCCAGAGTGCTCCCCAAGTTTGCTGTCTGTAATTCATGTTGTAAAGATGATGTAATGTATGGATCTGGATCAGGGTCAAATACCTGATCAACTTCTTTCATTAAGAATCACTGGATAATTGATTCTGGCTGCACAGATCATATTACTCCTTTTGAGGAAGATTTTGCTTCATTAGGCAATAATAAGAAATATGCCACTATTGCCGATGGTAACACCATTGAGATGATTGGCCCCGGGACAATCATTTTAGAAGCATCTGATGCTTCTGACGTCAACACTAAGATAATCTTATCTGGTGTTTGGTGTTCTCCAGACACTTCTTGTAGGATTCTGTCTACAAATCGTCTTGCTTTACAGGGTTACACCATTCATATTGGTAAAACAATGGATATCTTGGACAAGCAAGGTCACCTCCTGATTTAGGCTTCAGCCTCATCTCCTGGTGATATCCTTCATTGGTTTCAGTCAAAAGTGATCACACTACATGCTGAGATCTATACCTTGCAGAATACTCTGTCTTTTGATCTTTGGCATAAGCATTTTGGACATCCATCTGATAATGCTCTTCGACATGCATCTACTACTACTTCTGATATGCCTATCTTACCCTTCACTCGATCCCTCACACCTTGTCATGGCTGCCAACTGGGCAAAGCTCATGAATGGCCCCTTGGACCTTCTGACAAGAGATATACTTGAGTTCTGGGTCTTGTTCATTCTGATCTCATTGAATTGCTGACTGAGTCACACACTCACTTGAGATATATCCTTACTTTCATTGATGACTGCTCTGCTTTTGCTTTGCTTGCTTTTCTTCACCTCAAAAGTGATGCTCCTGCTCGTTTCCGTGCTCTGGTCTCCTTTGCTGAGACTCAGACTGGTTTGGTCCTTACCTCTGTATGTTCAGACCGAGGGGGGGAATTTCTTGGACAGGAGTTACAATTGTTCTTTGCATCCAAAGGTATTCTTCACCAGAAATTGGTTTCTCATCTTCCCCAACAAAATGGGAGAGCAGAGAGATTTAATCGGACCATCATGGATAAAGCACAAGCAATTAGGTTGTAAGCCTGTCTTCCACCATCCTTCTGGCAAGATGCTGTGGAAACTGCTTTGCATGTCTATAATAGACAACCTATGTGTTGTCACAAATGGAAGACCCCTATTGAGATCTTCTCTGGAAATAAACCTGATGTATCCTACTTTAGAGTCTTTGGTATGAAGGCTTATGTCTTTATACCTAAAGAACAGAGAAAGAACAAATTAGCCTCTAAGGCTGAAGAAATGATCTTCATAGGCTATGAAACAGGATCTAAAGCTTACCGCTTTTATTGTCCTACCAGAAAGTGCATGTTCATATCCTTCACTGCCACTTTTGATGAGACAGTATTTTCTTATTGTTCCAAGACACAAGGTCAAGACAAACAACTGTCCTCTATTCCACTTCCTTCACAGGAACCTCAAAACACTACAACTGAATGTTCTGAACCAACTAGAACATATCCTGATCAGATTGTTCACTTTCCAATAAATCCACAAGGAGCTGGCCCGCTCATACCACCTCCGCCATTTCCATATGATGATGGAGACCATAATATTTTCCCATCATCTTCATCTTCTCCAAGATCACCTTCTTCATTATTTCCTGAAGATGAACCATCTTTACCTCCATGGAAAACTGGAGTAAAAAGAACAGATCATGATGCATACTTCAGAACATCACCTTCTAGATACCATCAACATAAGAGATGAGAAATCACTGACTCCCCTGATGCTCAAGGGAGATCACCATTACCTTTACCTCGAGATACTCTGGAACTGGAGGATCACACTCCACCAGACACAGAATCCGAGAGATTATCAAACCGTCCATGGCTAGCACCTAGAAGAAATCCTGAAGAAACAATTCCTGAATTTATGTCACTTCCTCATCAGCATCATCCCACAAGGACTGTTAATGAAGAACCACCCACAAGGGTGAGAAGATCTCATCAAATGGCTAAACCTAAAGTCATACCTGATAATACCTATGGGGATAAAACACCCCTAGAGATTGAAAGAGATCTTAGACATCCTAGACCTATGTCTACAATTCAGGAGGAGTCCTTTGCTGATCAAGGAGAAGAATCTGAAGCACCTCCTATTGATCGAGATACTCCTATGCATGATCTTCGACCCACAAATGAAGAAGATGATATAGGTGAAATGTATTCATCTAAATGGATATGTTGCCATTTACTAGCTGCTGCTGCTACTGTTGTCGAATCAATACCAGTTCACTACCGAGATATCAAAAAAACTACCAAAGGCAGAACAAGCAGATTGGCAAACTGCAATGGAAGAAGAAATAAAATCCCTTCATGACAGAAATGTCTGGGATTTAGTGGATTTACCATCAGGATGCAAACCCATAACCAGGAGATGGGTTTATGCAGTTAAA
The DNA here is from genome assembly GCA_038094675.1 of Spongispora temasekensis. Taxonomy (NCBI): domain Eukaryota; kingdom Fungi; phylum Basidiomycota; class Agaricomycetes; order Boletales; family Boletaceae; genus Spongispora; species Spongispora temasekensis. The sequence continues at coordinate 209 of JBBPUL010000769.1, read as the reverse complement.
AGCGATGGTCGCAAGAGAGCTCACTTTGTCGCAAAAGGCTTTACACAAGTCTTTGGAATAGACTTTGAAGAAACTTTCTCACCTGTTGCATGCTTTGAGACAGTAAGGCTTTTACTAGCCTTAGCAGCTCTTGAAGATTGGGAGATAGAAGCTCTTGATGTCAAGACAGCATTTCTCTTTGGAGAACTTGATGAAGGAGAAGAGCTCTA
>JBBPUL010000767.1:0-14955 GCA_038094675.1 Spongispora temasekensis | reverse complement strand
CCGCGGTCGGAGCGACGTTGGAGTTGTCCGCCAGCGCTCGAACGGGCAGATCGATGGTCGTCGTGTTCAGTCTTCTCCGTTTCACGGCCGGCTTCCGAACAGTAATAGTACTCGACAGTGCTGACGACGACGAGCGCATACTTGATAGTCGAGCAGTGCGAGATAGCCCAATTTGTAGGATGGCGTTTCAAACGGCGAGGTAAAAATGGGCAACTGCGCTTGGGGGGGGGGACAGATTTGAATGTGCAGACAACAAAATGGGGTAGGACGCGTGCTAGCAACAAGTTTGATTTCTCATTCACGTGATCGCGACACGAGGATGGACACGATTCGCGAGGCCTCCTGGGACGCATCTCATTGGCTGCCGACGTACTACATGTGTAATGCTTTCAGTTGCTTCCTCCTTACTCAATGACTTCTGCTCCGAAAAAGTCGAGGCCTACTTCATTATCCAGCCGAGGTCATCCCCGGCGTCAACGTCCAGAACATTATAAAAAGAAGTTAGGTCCTATCAGGCCGCATCACGAATCTCCATCATCCATCCCCCTCGTGTCTCCGACACCGAGGTGCTTGAAGAAAATGGGCAAAAGGAACAGGAGTCAGAGTTGCGCTATCATGATGATGTGGATGTTCGTATAGTGAAGCGAGTCAACCAACCGCAAGCCACGTGCTGGGTCCATGCCAGAGAAAAAGATACTTTTGCTAGCACTGGCACCAGTATACCCTTGGCCAGGGATGCATCCACCAAGTCATTGACTATGACCCACAGTACGGAATTCCCTCACCCTCCATCACCCCTGCAGTCAGGAACTTTTGAACTCCTGCAGGAATATTTCAGTTACCTCGCATGAGCATTTCGAGAGAAACACATGAGGGACTTCCGAGTCAAGCATGCAAAGAGTGACCCGTCTTGATTTTCAGCGCGAGTCCTTTCAACCCTCTTCAATGATAGGATGAACCATTTAGGTCAGTCGTCGAACGACATACATAGAAGAACTGAGACCTGCCCCTGACTGGCAACACACCACCTTGAAGTGCGGCATCCCATTAATAATGGAGCTGAATTCATTCAACGACGTCTTGTTTGCTCTTTGATTTCATTGTAGATTATCGTCAAGACACCAATGGACACCGAAAACAGGGCGCAGCGCCGCCCGGTTACTATGTATGTTTGTGGTCGAACCGGGCATTTTATCCCGCTTTGATATCGATTGGTATGCGCCTGCGATCAATGGGCGACGAATGCCCCCTGAAAAGAGCCTGACTCACCCATATTTGACGGCGTCAGCAGAGGGCGCATCTTAAAAATGGTGGTGTGTGCGTCAAAGTCTCAACCAGAGCAAAAGGGAAAAGAAATTGATAATACGCCGTGCTGCTCGGCATTCGCAGGCGACGCACGGACTGGACGCACATAAATAATGTATCCAGGGACGTCGGAACATGGTGACTTGTCCCAAAAAAAAAACAGAGTCCAGGTACCAAGCTCCAAGGATCAGTCCTTGCTTACAGTAATACTCACCATCACAACACATACTTGTATTTCACCGGCATCCAGGGCACGCATAAGTGTCGTCGCAAAACGCCGGATACGGTATAACGCCACTGCAGACCCATGCTGTAGCCTGCACTGTGACTGTCAATCGTATACGTAGCTAGGATCGTGAGCGCTGTGTTTCTTCTTGAGAGCTAGACGCCGCCCGTCGCGTATGCGCACGCCAGGTCCGACGTGCGTGCTTCAGCAGATGAACTGCCGACGCAGGTGTCATGCCTTCCATCCGCTTAGCCGCGCCCTGCAGATTCGTCAAACGATCAGACGAAATGTCAGTCAGAAAGATGGCCTGACCAGCGTTGTGGGTCTGAATCGTTGTAATCTTTCTCTGACTTCCTCGCTCAGGCCCCTGACCTGAGTGTAATCCATATTGGGATCAAGTAGAAGGGACTCATCCGCATAGAAAGCCTCCACATCTGCGAGCTGGCGGATAAGGTGAGGTGCATATGTGGCTATTAGATTATTATTTAGCGATCAGCGCGCGCACGCAAGGTCCCCCCGACTTGCCATCTATGATGATTCGAGAGATGATATGTGGCTCAAACTCCGATAAGCCTTGGACAGCGCCAGCACGCACAAGACCATCTAGCGTTGCTGATGGGTTGCGCAGTATATCAAAGGCACTGTTAATGGCTAGTCAGAGAAGCACTAAATGCTGTATCGATATTGGCTTGCCTCCTCATGATACCATCCTTGGTTACTGTAACGCCGTAACTCTCCCATTGCTATCAACATTCATCAAAACATGATGTTGGACAAGCCAATGTTCACACACCTGAGGGCTTAGCACTATTGACTTGAGAAAGTCCGTTCCACGTTGTATAGCATCGCGATCGCTTAGATATTTTGTCCAGCGCTCGGGTGATATCACACCAGCAGTGTGACCTGCGAAAGCTGAAACAACTGATGTCGATAATCTGGAAAAAGATGGCGCACCTATCTCGGTCAATCTCATGTCCGCGTTATCACATCGGAGTGTCATGCGATATTCGGAACGAGACGTGAACATTCGATCTATGACTCAGCATTAGCAGTGCATGTTAGCCAAGGTTTGTTACGATCACATACAAGGTTCTTCTGTACCCTTGGTCACGAGGTCATCGATCATCACACCTATATAGCCATCCGCACGTGTGATAGAAAGCGGCGGTTGATTGCATGCGGCAAGGCCCGCATTAATGCCAGCAAGGCAACCTTGTGCAGCAGCTTCTTCGTACCCTGTTGTCCCATTGATTTGCCCAGCGAGGAAGAGCCCCTAGCCAAAAGAGTAAATAATTAAAATTTTGTTTTTGCTGTAATATACCTTGATCCTTTTAGTCTCAAGAGACGCTGAGGTTGTATGTATTGAAAACGTAAAAAATCAGGACAAGGTTATCACCCACGCTGAAGTTCCCGAGGATCGATATGGTCATATTCAACCCCATATGCAGGTCTAACCATGCGGACATTTTGCAGGCCAGGAACGGTGCGCATCATGGATTCTTGCAGCTCTTCAGGCATAGAGCACGATAAGCCATTAGGATAAATAAGATCTGCATTATGCTTAGCGTGCGAGCTTGTACCAGTATATGGACACAAACCAGAATCGTAACCTTCAGGTTCCAGCCAAACCGTGTGGTTCCCCTTGTGTCCAAATCGAGTGACCTTGGCTTCCAGTGACGGACAATATCGTGGGCCTGGTAATGTGTGAATGGGAATCAAGACATTCGTCGATTGATTGGTTACCCTTCTTGGTTTCTTGTATGTGAACACTTAAATGCATACTATTCTTGACGAGTTGATGGGTTTCTGGAGTGGTATAAGTCTTGTAGCATGTGACCTGGTTATGCTAACAGGAAGAGACATCAAATCCCCAACACAGGCACAGATGAAAGAAAATATACTTCGTTGTCTACTCTATGGCTCAAAAATGAAAAGGGATGTGGTGGGTCATCGCCTTCTTGTATCTCTAGGCGACTGAAGTCGATGGTATTTTTATCAAGGCGCGCAGGAGTGCCAGTCTGTAGACGCCCGAGCTGGAAACCAGCTGAACGCAATGAAACGGACAGGCCCACGGCGGGCGCCTCGTTGATTCGACCGGCGGGGAAACGTTTCATTCCTGAACTAAGATAGGTGCCAGGAATGTGAATTGCAGACCAGAGTGCGTACCGATATGTATCTCACCCGACAGAAATGTCCCGGTGCAGATGACAGCTTGAGAGCATGGGATGACGTCCCCTGTGTCTGATACTGTCATCAGGATGTGTTTGCGCATATGTGTGCTGAGCATCCACCTAACCGAACGCCCGTCACGGTACCCCAGACCGTACCGCCAGAACTGGACGAGACCTTCTGGTGGTCAAAGACCAGATCCGAGACACTGGCAGCACGGACATCCAGATTGGGGTAGTTAAATATGATGTCCTGCATGTATCTCTTGTATAATTTGCGGTCAACCTGCGCTCGAGGACCCTGGAATGAGGTGACGATAAGTACCACCAGAATGCAAGGATGGTCGACGCACCCAAACCGCTGCCCCCTTGGACCTGTTTAGCATGTGGAACTGTATTCCAGCCTTGTCTGACGTATGTGAGCAGTTCGTTCACGAGAGATCATTTGGCCCGGCTCACCCGTGACCTTGCCCATGATGCCATCAAGCGCGTCCACCTCTCTGACCAACGTCCCCTTCCCTACGCCTCCGATCGATGGGTTGCACGAAAGTTCTCCAACCGTATCCAACTTTTGCGTAATTAGCAATGTTCGCGCCCCGGCACGCGCAGCTCCGGTAGCGGCTTCACAGCCGGCATGACCACCACCTATAACACAAACTACCAACGCGCGTCAGGCTTATACTAAAGGGTAAAGAGAACCAGCGGAATTTCGTTACCATCATACCGTTCTCGCGATGAAGAGACACTGAAGCTTCTTTTGTTCTTCAGCAGCTGGTTGTTTGCTAGGGAGCGTTTTTGAGGAACCAAGTTCAAGTGGTGCAGAAGAAACCGAGCAAATGACAGTGAGTGAAGACGGCGTGACGATGCAACAGAGGAGATTGGTATGCGCGTCGTTCGTTTAATGGCTGCTAGTCTGCCAGTCAAGTGCATTTTTCAACCTTCAACCAACAGAAAGCAGGGCCGTAACTTCTGCTTGGAGTGGTAAAAAAAAACAACGGATTCACACGAACCGGTGACATATCTCATTTTGGAAAGTCTCCGTCATGTTTGCCAATGCGTCCATGAGTCGAGCCACCCCAACCCGTCCACTGACGTACATCACAGGACTCTGCACCCCATCTCCTTCTTGCGGCCCCGACCTCTCAGCATATGACTCATTGTCATAATTCTAGTGGCGCCGAGGCAATGCATTTTGCACAGGAATATCCTTCTTCCAACAACAAGAAGTTCGACTCGGCTGGCGGTCTCACTACGTAGCTGCTTACATTCTTGATGACAGAAATGGTTGCACCGTCATCGTACGACGAGCCCCCCTTCCTGCATTTCCATGATGGTGAGTGGAAAGCACTTTTTTCAAAAGTGACATAACCTAGAGAGCGAGGAATTTCCATTGTACATACATACAAAGCGGGGTCAACGCGAGGCCAACGCCGGGGTGACCACGTGCGGCGTTGACTCCGGGTATCTCCCATATATTTGGAACTGCAATGCGGCGTTGGCAGTATCATGCCACCCATTCGACCGGGCTTGCGAAACTCTCATTTCGCCAAGCCAAAGGGGTCCCTGAAGCACGACGCCCCATCACCGTGTCCTGCGGAGATTTCTTTAGCCCACCAATCGAGGGCGCGGTGATGAAGGGCGAACATATGGTACGGATGGTTATTTTCATCTTCTGAGAGCTCACATTACCAAAGAAAAATAAAATAAAGACTTCAACTTTGGGGAGGACGTCTTAACCCATCTTTCTCAGGGCTGCACTTTCCCCTGGCTGCTGGCAAATGCAGTGCACGCTGATAGACAACTAACAGCCATGGCCAACGAGCATCTCGGACTCGAAAGGATCGGATACAGGATCGGCTTCATTGGCCTTGAAGGAACGTTCGTCGTACAAGCCGGAACGACTTCCCATTTGGCTGGCTTTGCTAACCAATTATTACAGCGACTGCCAGTCGAATTACCCGCTGATTGTACCATTCTGGATCCTGTGTCTGTGGCGCGACGCGTTTCCAATTCCCTCCGTTCCGTACACGGCGTTGATATGGTCATCGCGATGACTCACATGCGTCACGAGGAAGACGTTTACCTCTCAGAGTCGTGCGACAAAGATGACCACCACCTGGCAGTGCACGGAACAAAGTTCGCTGCGATAGACCATACCTCGGAGGGAAATATTAAAGTCATCAAATCTGGTAGTGATTTCAAAAGTTTTAGCGACATCAAGATGCGGCTCACTCGGAAGCCTAATGGGAAGGCATTTGTAGGGTGTATCAAAGGTGGCGTTTCTCCCTCCCCTTCCCCCCCGCTTTTTTAGCGAAGGTGGCACTGAACTCTGATAACTGACGGGCTGCGTATTATTATTATTATTATGTAGTCGTCCAGATCACCGACATCACTGGCACGTCTGCCGTTGATCTTCCCGATGATAAGGGTATGCGTGATACATATTCTCACCGAGCTGCGGGCACACATGTCGGTTGTAGTGGATGAGCCGCTCTGAAAATCATAGCGGCGTTCCCCTAGATGGACCGCATGTCGGCTGTTCGGACAGGGGAGACCAACATGAGCAACCTGCTAGCGGACGCAGTCCGGGCATAGTACAACACCGACTTCGCACTCATCAACTCCGGCAGCCTGAGGTGCGTCAGGCTCATATTGGCACCGGAGTAATCACCGTCAAGGACGTGATCGGTGGGTGTCATTCGCCTCGTCACGCTATTCTAGCCAGTCGCCGAGCGCGCTAGCGCTATGATCGGCGCCTAATAAGTACTGCGCGCTTGCTGTATGCAATTCACACTCACACACACACACATTGCCATTGACCGACTGACCGACTGACCGACTGACTTTAACGTTATATGTATATTCATAGACGTCCTGCCCGGAACTTCGACAACCCGTTCCGCGTCAAGCGCCCTTTGGGGACGGATCCTCTCCGAGGCGCTCGAAAACGCCGCTAGCAACTCATCATCGACGGACGGTTCCTCTAGGTCGACCCACAGCGGCAAAGTCGGCTCGCGCATTCACGGCGCGTGCCGGGCCTTATCCGAACGCGCCGCGGCCGCATGGCTCCCTACTAATCGGCCGATCGCGGAAACCGCTGTTGCTCAGGCTCAGACGAGTATCGAGAATCGAAGCGATTAAATGGGGTGGGTGGTGGTGTCAGCCAAGGAGGCTCCCCATTCGCAGCAGGGTCGGTGTGTGTTGGACGTACGGGCAGACAAAGAGTTAAGTACACGGGTCTGCGTGACTGCGTTCATCGCATCGGGCTTTGACGGTGACGCGGTCTTGAAGGACACGCAGCCTGCCAATCACGGATTCAAATCGCTCCTCTTGCGCGTGTTTCGACGGGATCATGATGCAAGCACTGGTACGCCGGGCAGCGCTGATACATTCCTCCCGTCTTACGTGTCGGAGGCGGCGGCCGTTGATAGAGCTCGAGCTGCTACATCACTCTGCCAGGCCGAGGTGCGGTGGCAGGAATGCCGTTTAAGTAAGTCAGTCCTTCCGTTCAGGGTCGGATAAAGTACGTTCGGGCATGAAATTCGACACACGCCGGAGTGAATATTACAAACACCAACTTTATATATCTCTACATGAGTATTTCCCCTCCATCGCACGGAGACTTCGCCGACTATTTGTTGGTACAGACAAGTCGCCCTTGTTTCACGTATGTATACATGTGGCATTCCGAAGTAAATACGTAGATAAATATTGGCTTGATATACATACCAGATGCAATCGCCGCAGTCCCACGGACAAACCCAAAGTTTTCCCCACGTGTAATCCGCCCTGCACCAATAGGTAAAAGAAGAAAAAAGAGAGAGAAAGAGAAAGAAAAGAAAGACATCAATCATCAAACATGTTTCCAGATCACGAGGTGGCAGCCTTTCCCAGTCTCACCCAAAGGCCGCTCTATGCAAACAATTATGTTCCACACCGTGATGCGGAGATGAATCATACGTACTTTAACAAACAACGTCATCGCAGCGTCCGGTCGAATCATCTCGACGGCCTCGCGTCCCCGTCCATATTTCCATTCTGGAGGAGGCAGTGAGGACGGTGGTTGGGCGTCCGTAGCCAATGTAAACGTATCAAATTGCTGCATCAGTCTGACGAGGAAGAACGAAGCTTCGTTGTAGGCGTAGTTTTGGCCGATACACTAAACAGGGAATGGGCGCATGATCAGTAACATCGTCACGTGAAGAAGAAAGGAAAACAATCGGAGCACTCACGATGCGAGGGCCAGCACTAAAGGGGGTAAACATCATCGGATTTGAAGTGAATCTCGACAACCTTGAAGGATCAATCCAGCGGTCTGGATCGAATTCATCTGCGTCGGGGCCCCAAAGCGCCTTATTACGCTGCATCAGAAGAGTGGAATAGAAGAATGTCGTGCTTTTCGGCATGTAAAGGGGCTTCTCTGATGTGGCGGGGTATGTTGTGTCAGGGGGTGGGAGAGTGCAAGAGGTTGGTCGGCTCTGACGCTGGTTGAAGGGTACAGGTGGGAACAATCTCAGAGTCTCATCGATGACTGCTTTCACTGGTGGGAGATCTGAATGACTGTCGTTTGATTAAAAAAAATGCTCACTGTATTTTAGTTTCTTGATACTTTCATAAGTCGGCGTGCTATAGCCGCACACATCCAGCACTTCATCTCTGAGCTTCTGTGCCACATTCGGGTAAAGAGCGAGGAAGTAAGTGACGTAAGTCAATAAACAAGCTGTCTGAAATGACGAATACAACCCCCCAAGTGAGAAAGAATCGAAGAGGCAATCCAAGATCAACACGCACGGTATCTCTTGCAGCAAGCAGTATATTGAGCAATTGATCCCGAATCATGCCAACGTCTGGATGGAGACTTAGTATGACTGCAGTCATGCCAGCATACACACAACGAACCCTCGGTGCTGTCGGCTAGATGTGCCAAGAACGTTTTCTCCTCAAGGCTTCCATTGATGCCAGCTTGCTTGCAGGCAGCTTTCTGTTCCAAAGTCTGGCGTACAAGTGGATCAATCCACTGTCTGATGATCTCCACGTAGGGGGCGGTTTTGTCATCGAGGAGCTCAAACACGGGCCAGATAATTCCCGTCCGCGCACGGACGGTGATGATTTGTTGCACGGCTTCGAATGCTTTGACAAACGTCCCCCATGCATCGTCTGTGGAAGAGCCACGTGCACCGCGGTGCGATGCGCCAGCCTGTGGAAGTTGAGCTGACAGTGTGTCTAGGTTTTTCCCGAATAAGAACTCTGATGCAGCATCGATTGTGAAACGAGCATAGAGATCCTGCACGTCACAAGGCTGGTTTGCGGTTGCCATGCCTGACAATATAGAGAGGGTCCGGGTGGTGTATTTGTCGAATAGTTGGAAATCCGATATCCGATCCCGTGCAAAGAATGGACGGGCGAGTGTACGGTGCTTTAACGAAAGTTGAGGACCGGCCCAGTGAATTGCGCGCGAAACTTACTGATTTCCACATCTGTAGAAGGAATAAATGCATGCTGCATGCTAAACGTTGAAACAAGTACTCGCCTGGTCATCGCGATTAAAGATTCCATCGCCCAGAAAGTTCTCCCTGTGCTGAATGAGAGAAGCACGGAGAGGAAAAAACGGAACAACTTACAGCCGCTCTCGTTGAGCGGTGCCGCGCCAGAAATGATTGAATCCGGTTGCAAGAACATATTTGCTGTGCTCCTCGTCCATGGAAATAATCTACGAGAGAAATGTACCAAACATGGCATGAAGGGCGGAGGGGTGGACTCACGTTGTCCATCCACAAGATCCGGGTGTTGAGGGTGGTGCATTGGTATTCTTCAAAGAGTTCCAAATAAGGGTTGTAGAGGTAGCTGGATGCGAAAGCCTTCTTCAGTCTGAGCATGACATCGATGTTCCCTGGCCATTTGCCGACGACGCGGGGAATGAGCCGTGCACCGAATTGCTCTGCCTGGCGCCGCTGCACGAGCTCGGAGTACTGCACTCGCGCGACAGCGACCAGAACGATGGAAATGAGATAGGCAGGCACGGACCACCATCCAAGGCGGACGCGAAGGAGATGTGCCATCAGAGACACCGTCAGAGTAGGGAGGGCCACGGCCCTGACGATATCCAAGATAATGCGGCGGCGGAAGTTTGTGCCTTCTGGTGCGTTGGCCATGGAGGGGGAGTTGAGTTGAGGGTGACATGTCGAATTATAAAATGGAACGAATATTCGTTTCGAAAAAAGAAAAAAAAAATAGAAAAATAGAAAAAAATAGATCCCACACCCACACGCATACATAGCGGAGCTTGAGTGCGGCGCCCCTCGAACACCCCGGAGCGCGTGTTCTCCGGCTCCGCTTCGCCCTCATCAGACCTCGTCCGACAAGGCACGTTTGGACCCTCGTCTCGGGTTCGGCCAACAAAGCTGGCTTTACGTCAGTCACCTATGTATATAGTTACATACATTCTAGTACTTACGGCCAAGAATTGGTTGCGATCGCGTCCGAGACTCGACTAACCTCTTTTGTTCGCGCCGCAGCTGCGCGTGGGACAAGCCCTGTAGTACCAAGGGGGATCTGTGATTCCTCCGGCGCGGAGGGACCGATGGCCCATTCAGCCCCGATAAGATCAATCAGCACTCCGACACCAATTATTAGCTTCGAATTCGTTGGAGCATCCGATTCATCATCGCGTACGCAGTCGCCGCCGACTCGTCTCAGGCGACCGGATTGACATTTACTTCCGTTCCGAATGACCGGGGTCACGACTTACCGATTGGCATCAATATTACTGAATCACCCACACTGCATGAGAACCATCTCGTACCCGAGTGGGTAGATTGGAACCGCGAGCTTCGTATCACTGAGACGCGTCCGTGTCGGCGGGCACGTTCGGCGAGGCTTTTTAGCCCGAGGAAAGCTTCTCTCTCGTTAGTTAGTTAACCTTACCATTTTACTTTGCTTGCCAGTAAGCTTACTTGTTCTCCAGTTCCATGTAAGCATGTTCGGACAAAAATTGTCGTTACACAACATTCGGGTCCGGGCTCGTCAGAATATATCAGCCATGACGTCCGCCCTTTCACTTTCGACGGGTGCCTGATGTCCTAAAGCATCAACATCAATTTCTCCGTCCGCGTCTATATCATCCCGGTTGAGCAGGAACCCGGGATCCGTGACTTCGGCAAGCAGCTCTTCTCGTTCGTCCAATTCTTCTTTGCTCATCGGCACGTGTGAGATATGCACGACCTGCCACTTGTCCGCATAGGTCTCCATGGCCTGCAATGGGATGCGGTAAGCTTCACGTGCACAACACAAGTTGTCGCGGCTACTCACGTTCGCTCGTTTCTTCTTCAACGTCATTTTTCGCTCAATATTCTTATAGTACGCGCCTTTGACACGCTCCTCCCCGCTTCCAGAGACATTCGGCGGGGTGTCTCCATTATCAATCACCAGCAGGAATTCGTTGGGAACTTCCTGCTCAATCTTGACCGTCTCATAATCACGCAAATTGTGGAATGCAGTCGTCTTTGTTGATCGAGTGAGCATTCTAATTTCCGTTTCGAAACAAGACGGGATGCGTACTTTGGGTTCATCATCATCATCCGGTGAAGAAAGTACACCCTGTCTACGCCGTTCCTTGAACTCCAACGCAGATTCATCATCTTTCGTGAGATAGTAAGCCAAAAAGTGGTCCCCGTCGGACTCCATGGGTCGCAAAATAGCGCAATCTAGTCGAGGATCGTCCACCTGTGTCCAGAGTCATCAGTATTGGCAACGACGAAGGCGCAGCAACTAACGTCAACAGCCCGTTCACCAGGTCGCTCGCTGAACCTGAACAAGTCGTATGCATTGGCCCAAATATCCGCATCCGGAAATATCTCAAATGATTCGACGGCGGTAATTCCGTGCTTGTTCGGGTGACGAAGGGTCGAGAGATCAAACTGGGAGGGGTCGTTACATGCAGAAAATGATGCTTCTATGTCTCGAAGCTGGGCGGAGCGAGAAACGTCGATGTGTTGCGGGAGCGGTTTGCTAACCCGAATGAGCCCATATGAACTGCACGGAACGCGCACAAACCTCACATTTCTTGGAAGGATTGGTTTCGTTGAACACCTTCTCTACTGATATATTCTGTCTTTCGTAGCCAGGGTACATGGGCAGGGAGAGGTGTGGATGCGCCAGAACCTATCGCAGGGGTACCTCCGTTTGCATACGGGGCAGAATTTGCTGACGGGTCACCGAGGAGAAAACGATCTTTCGGATCCAATGTAGGCAGGTTCTCTGGATCCGGGTTCAACGCTAGTGAAACCATGCATAAGTTGCACTCGCTCGTGACATAATGTGGTTGCACGCACTGGAGTCGTCCGCGTCATCATCCCACAAGCATTCCCATCTCCCAAGGTCCAGCGGCATTCCACACTCTGCGTCTACGATCATGGGTAACGGTGTATCGTTTGCAAGGGGGTTCAAAAAGTCTGAACGCGCATAGCGCAGTGGATTCGTAGGAATGTCGAGTAGTTTTGGGGGACATGGCGGTGACGGTATTGGATTCGAGTAACGCACTCGCACTAAAAGGTCGAGTTTGCTGAACCTAGTATTAGCACAGCAGTAGCGACAAGTCTGCCGACGCACTCACCTTTTCTTCAAGCTCATCGTTTTAGCGTTGTTTATTTCACCTCCACTTGTTTGTCCCCGTGTAGTTAGTACTTACGTAAGGACTAAAGTACGCGTCGTGATCATAATACAATTTAATGCCATTGCGTTCATGCCAGGTACGCGGTTCTGTCGTATCCATCTCACTACGGTACCTGCTAGGAGCATCAACCATTTACGTTGACTCGGTGTAGTTGTGGCCATATTCTGCAGCTTGCTCCAAACGATGAGATGCTTGGCACAGGCAACGCTACGTCATGGTGTGTGTCCACCGTCCGAGCGCCTTGATTATTTCTTTTCTGCATCCAGAAGTCACCACCTTGAAATAACTCTCGGGTCAAGTACATATGAAAATGTTTACCTTTATTCGACCTTGTACCGGCGACCCGTGAAGTACTAGAGCGCGTAGTAATGATGCAGCAGCGGAAGGAAGTAAAAGTACACTCAGGATGCCGAGCTATTGCAAGTCTGACAAGCTCGCTCTGTGAAGGGTTGGTGGGCATGTACCATCGAGGCTATCCACCATGACGGACTCCTGAACCCACGTCGGTCATGCATACGTATGGTTTCGGTAAACGGGGAGGTGCACTACCGGTCAGATTCGCGTATTTCGATCAAGCACAAGGGATCGTCGTCCCCGGTGATCAACGATCGGGCGAAGATGCCGCATAAGCGAGGTTCCAGGCCCGCCTCGCTGATTCTCTCCTCCTTGATCCGGGTGCCATCATACGTGTGTACCTATAATATAGTGCCGGTAGGAAACAACCAAAGCAAATTGATGAATGTTCGCACATACCGGCAACCGCGTCTTTGCTACCCGGTGCGTCGATCAAACGCTGCGGAGCCTACCGTAGGCCATATGTATCTTACTTAACATTAGAATCTTCGGAACGACATAGTCCGGACCATCGGCACACACGCCCAGCAATCGCTTAGCAGGTCAGTCAGTCCTTTTCACGAGGAAGAGAGTGCAAACCTGGACACCGCGGGTCCAAGTTCATGCCGGTCGCACATTGTTTGTCTCTCTGATAAGGACCGGCGTGTATATCGGAATCTCGGAGTTTGGACCTTCAACAAGAAGCTTGAGATTCTGCCACCCAGTGCCCCAAATGTTCCGCAAGTGACCGGCACCGCTTACTGGGATTCTCCCCCAGGACGAAGTCGGTTCTAGTATTATTGGGCTCCATGCAGACACCTTGAAAGCTAGACGGCTTGAGGCTCCTTTAGTAGATGGTGACCGGACATAAAAAAAAACTGACGGGTGACAGAGTCACCTGATCCGCTTGTCACCGGTTACCGATCGCCAGCCAGCTCGACTCCTGAATCTATCTACATAGAGTGTTCATGGCTCATTCACGCTGGATTCCACTCGAAAGCAACCCAGAGGTAATGCTCACTTACATGACGTACTAGCCCCTTACTATTCGATGCCGTCTGCATTGGCAGGTGTTCAACTCCGTACGTGAACGCTCTATCCCGCCCTGACTCAATCACCGCATGCTCCATCTCTCGCAGTGGGCGTACGCCGCTGGTCTGCCCAAGGATCAAGCCCACTTTGAAGACGTATACGGATTGGACGAGGAGGTGTGTACGTCCGGCCTCTCATAGCTCGCATCGATTCTTACCACCAGGCATGCTCATAGCTCCTGGGCCTGGTACCTCCAGGAGTCAAAGCAGTCGCGCTGCTCTTTCCCTGTTCGGGTTCTATCGCCGCCAAAAGAGGTGCAGAGGACATCAAGATCCAAACTAACGGACAGGAGTCTATCGATTCAAGCGTATTCTGGATGAAGCAGACCGTACGTTTTATTTTAAATCGTCCCCCCCCCGCCCCCGCTACCAACCGCTTCTTCTTCCCACGAGGCAATATCTGATGCTGATGCCGAGCCTATCTGGAAAAAAAAGATTTCAAACGCATGCGGAACCATGGGCTTGATCCACAGCCTAGCCAATGTCAGTGGTATCCATCGGCGTTCCGTCTTCGCCGTCTCACATTTGAAAATTCCACAGACGGACGTGTCGTTCGTTCCAGAAAGCCCCCTCGCTAAATTTATCGAAGAATGCAAGGGTATGCGGCCACCCCCCTTCCTTTGCCCACAAGCGATGAATTGATTCCTCACGTGATGATTGGTATGGTGATCCTGCCGTGTGATGTGGGTTACTTCGTCATACTCTGTGACTGCGATCCGACCAGGCAAGACCCCGAAGGAGTGTGCAAAATTGCTGGAAACGACACCGCTGTTCGAAAAAATACACGAGTCCGCAGCGTCGTCAGGTCAGACCGAAGTACCTCGAGACCTGGACACCGATTTGCATTTCACATGTTTCGTCAAGGCTCCAGCCACTGGCACAGCGGGGACTAAAGTTCAAGCGAAACGGTGGCGTTTGATTGAACTGGACGGAGGTAGAATTGGACCGATAGATAGGGGTGAATGTAACGATTTGCTCAAGGTGTGTTTACACTGAACGCATTTCTGAATACCATCATGTACTCTTACTAACAAACAAATACAGGATGCGGCGAAATACGTGAAAACATTCTATGTATCCCAAGCGAAGAGTATCAACTTCAATATGATGGCGCTCGTTCCCGGGCCAGAGGTAGTATACTAGTGTATGCTCCGTTAACCT
>JBBPUL010000766.1:0-14959 GCA_038094675.1 Spongispora temasekensis | reverse complement strand
CCAGCTTGAGCCTACTCGAGATAGCAATCTATTGCGTCTTTGACCCTCTCGCTCCCCTCTGCTCTCCCCTCGTACCACTTGGCCTCGCAGCGTCTTCGCTCGAGGATACTCAGTCTTCGTCTTCAACGTCACTACATACTCGCCAAGGCGGAGTAGTGACTAGTCTCCGTGCATTGCGCTCGGGACCTACGCCCCTCGTCTTTGCCTCGCAGCTTTAGGTTGCGCATCGAGTCTACGGCTGACGCTACCCGCGCCTGTCGTAACATACGTCTTGTATATTAGTGACCAAGTTTTTGTGCTGATAAGGTAGTGGTAGATGCACAATGCGGTAATCCCAGATTCTCAGTGAATTGAGTGATTGTCGATATGGCGAACATGATATCCGGCCATGTACCCACAGCAAGGTACATGAGTGATCCAAGTGCTGCTTGAAACGGAACCTGTCACATTGTTGTGACGCCAGTGGCAGACGTTGGGGACTGTGAATATGAGAGTTGGATGTTCAGGTCCATGGGGATAGAGAGTGATTTCTGATCGGTGAAATTGTATTTAGTGAGTATGGCCTCAATATATGACTGTTGGGAAATAGAAATAGTATGGGTGTCACGATCACGCATGACTTTCATTCCAAGAAGCCAGCTAATAGGCCCAAGATCTGTGATCTTGAATCACAACCCAATTTTGGCCTTGAACGCTTTGATGAGCTCCTTTGATGACCTGGTTACAGTGCAATTGTCGATGTGTAATGCGAGAATGAGTATATTGGTGCCTATTTTCACCACAAATACTCCCCAATCTGCTTCCATGTGGTTGAGACCAAGCTTGGTGAGTTCTTTACATAGCTGCTGATACCATTTCAGTGTGCCTTGCTTCGAACCATAAAGAGTGACACAAAGATGGGCAACAAGGTGATGGCTGTCCTTATTAAAGCCTGGGGGTAGTTCCATGTATATAATTTCATTGTCATTGAGTTTGCCATTGA
The DNA here is from genome assembly GCA_038094675.1 of Spongispora temasekensis. NCBI lineage: Eukaryota > Fungi > Basidiomycota > Agaricomycetes > Boletales > Boletaceae > Spongispora > Spongispora temasekensis. Next base: position 13,977 of record JBBPUL010000766.1, on the reverse strand, counting down.
GGAATGCTGAGTGAAAATCAAAAACATCAATGTCCCAGTTGTATCGGGTGGCAATGGCAAGGATAAGGCAGAGTAATGAGAGGCAAGCGACCAGAGCGTATGTGTCGTAGTAGTTGACACTGTGTACTTGAGAGATGGGCCTTGTATTTATCAATTTTGCTAGCCACTTTCTTCTTTATTTTGAAGACCCATTTGCAGTTGACGACATTTGTCCCTTTCGGCAGTTTCTGCACAACATCCCAGGTGTGTGCATTGTCGAGGGCTTTCAGTTCTGCATTAATGGTGTCATCCCAGTGTGGCCAATCCGGCCGTTTTCAAGCCTCATTGATTGTGCATGGTTCAAGTGCCTCTGCCTTGCAAACTCCCGCATATATCATGTAAGCAATATCTTCTTCCCATCCATCATCCACCACGCTCACTCCCTTGTTCTCATGTTGGCCCTTAAGAGCCACAACTTGGATACCATGCAGCAAGATGGATCCACCTGCATGACCATCATGCATCCCTTGGCTGCTGGTCAGCATGTTGATATATAGTGAGTTTCCTCATAGGCGAGCTGATCGGTGCAGTTCAATGATGGGCACTGATGGTTTTGTGTCATTGCTACTAGCAGTTGGCATTCGTTGGACAGTGAGGGGTGAGGGTTGGCCAGGTTGCTCTTTGATGAGTCGTTCCTTGTGCCATCACCTTCATTCTTTGGGTGCTGATCATTCTTCATGGCCCCTCTACTCTCCCCCTTGATCTGTGGCCTGTGGTGCCCAGAGTCATCACTTTCATGCTGTGCAAATGTTATGTTGTGCTCAACATTTATGGTGTGTCACTTTTCATCATAGACATGGTGTGTGCTGCTCTCAGTATCATAGCCCATCCAATGGCCTGCATGCACTTGAGTGTTGAGCTTGGAACCAGAGTTGTCATGGACCCACACACACACTCCCCATTCAGGTAAGTGGTTTAAATTTGGCTTCTTCCCAGTCAACACCTTGTGTGGTGTTGTTAGAGTCAAGCTCCTCACAATCACTTGAAGAGAGTAAAAGCTTTGGAAAATCAAAACTAGGGAATACAGTACAAGAGATGACTATTTATATACTACTCAACATGTGTTGAATATGTGTTATACTTATCATAGCTATGTCATAATCTAGGCTAATGTGAAATGTGAAGATTAAAAAGTAGTTCTGACATTATTCCCTTTTTAAGGATTGGACTCTGGACAATTGGGTATCTCACATATAGAGCTAGGAATTTTTTTTGGAATTCAAGAAATTCAGAAGAGGAGAGTGTAGACATAGTCAGTATGGGAAGTGATTCACCACAGGAACATGTGTGGAGTTTCATAGTAGGGTTGGAGTGCAGTGCAGTCAGGTGTCAGCAATGGAATTCTTTGAAGCTCCTGCCCAGCCATGATGCCATTGACACCAAATGGGTCTACACATCAAACATGATGAAACAGGAACCATCACACACTACAAAGTGAGAATAGTCACACACAGATTTACCCAAAAGCCCGGCATTGACTTTGATGAAACTTACACACCTGTTGTAAGGATTGAGTCAATTCACCTTCTTTGTGCAATCGCAGCTGCCCTTGATTGGAAAATCCATGTAATTGACATCAAATCAGCCTTTCTCAACAGCAAAATGCCTGATAACCACCTGGCATATGTCAGACAACTGGTCAGATTTGAAGCAAAAGGCAAAAAAACACCTGGTATGGCTTCTTCTCAAGGTGTTATATGGCCTACCAGCAATCTGGCTACCTTTGGTATCAAAAGCTCAAGTCCATCCTCATATAATTGGGATTCACTGTCTGCCTTGCTGACCACTGCATTTTTATTCACTGCAGCAAAACTGGCACCTGCATCATCGCTTCCCATGTCGATGATCTTGGACTCTATGTATGTCTTATCACCGGAAGAACTCAAACGACTCAAAACAGAGTTCAGCGTGCATGTCTCATTCAAAGACCAAGGCAAAATCTACCACATACTTGGTATTGAAGTCATTCAGGACCAAACCACCCATACCATTTTATTCTCACACTGGTGGTACATAGACTCCATGTTGAAGACATACAGACTCGAGTCCATGAATCCAGTAACCACCCCAGAGTAGCCTGGTCTCCACCTGTTACACCAGCACAGCCCATCTGACAATGATGAAGCATGTGAAATGCACACAGTGCCATATCAAAATGCTGTTGGTGCACTCAACCACTTAGGCTGTGCTATTATGACATGGCCAGACATTGCACACACTGTGCAACAAGTCACACAATTTGCTGCCAATCCTGGATGTACACATTGGACTGCCATCAAATGCATTCTGCATTATCTTAAAGGGATGCGGGACCTTGTGCTTACCCTGGGAGGCAAGCTCGCTGACACTGTCACACCACACACATTCAGTAATGCAGATTTTGTGAACTTGCCCAACAGTGCACAATCCATATCTGGCTATACAATTATACTTGGTGCCAGCATATTCTCATGGTCAGCCAAGAAACAGACCATGACTGCACTCTCAACCAGCAAAGCTGAGTACTATGCAGCCACATATGCTGGATGCGAAATTCTATGGCTTTGCCATCTGCTTAGTGAACTTAGATTTGCACAGACTCATCCAACTGCACTCCACATCAACAACACTGCTGTGATCTGGATCCTCACCATGCCAGATGAGATGTCCACAAGAACACATCACATTCACCTCTCATATTTTTGGATCAAGGACAAGATCAAGCTAAAGCAAATTACTCCTCACTACATCACATCATCTGAAAACATCGCTGATATCTTCACCAAAGGTCTATCTACAGTGATTCACAGACATTTTGTATGCTTATTTGGACTACAACCATGGACTGACACCAGTTGAGGGGGAGTGTTGACATATGCTACACCTTGGTATATACACAACTAGCTTACCATTTTTAGTAATTCCTTCTCATGACTCTCGCTCATTTTGTGTTCCATACCATTTTATGTTTTTCTTCAGTCATTCACTCATTCCCAACTGAGCTCACTATCATTATCATTGATGCCTTGGTCATTCCTCCAAAGAGGTTGTCAAGCAAGTCAAGACACATACTTCAGGTCTACCAGATTTATCTATTCTGGATACTGATTCCTCAGTCTACCCTGGTTGTGCCAAAGGCAAGACACCTGTTGTAACTATGACACAAGGAACCTAATGTCCTAACCCTAAGCTAGGGTCACCAATGGATAGAGATCAAGATTCGGTGCATGCTGGGTATGCACACAAGATATGATGTCACTGGTGACATTAATGTTCTAGACCCAGCACAGCCAAGAGATATGTCATTGCCTCATGGATGACACAAGGCATCTAGACCATAGTCCAGACCTCCACATGTCTGCAGCATGGTAACCTCATGTTGCCTACGTTATAGATAAGGGCCTCGCCTATACCTCATGTATCTTAGAGTAGGCTAGTAGTACATGGTCTGTGCACCACACGACCATAGTATAAATAGAGGCCAAGACAGTCGAACTGGCTCCCCAGTTCTGACCTCTTGTGCATTGTGCCTAAGTCATGAATGATCCATTCCCTTTCTTCATTCTTTCGAGTTGTCTCCTTAACTATTGTGGTTATGTAGATGCCGACGGTGGTGCTGAGCCCTCAAGAAAGGTGTCCTCAGCTCAAGGTTCACTTAGGTTCACATCAATACCTCAATGTTCCTTATCTCCTACTTCCATGCATGCTAAGCATGCCTTTGAGCTAATCCATACATATATTAAGTCTTCTCCCACTGAATCATACCTGATTATTTTTATGAATGACTACACCTTCATTGCCTGGACCTATGATACCTTTGTGCAATAAAAGTGATGCATTGATTGCCACCCACCACTTTCTCAAGGAGGTGAAAACCCAGTTTGATGCATCAGTCCAACAGTGGATGTCAGACTTTGGTAGTGAATACAAATCCACCACCTATGATAATATGCTCAAGGAGGAGGGCATAGTTGTTCATAACAGTGCCCCCCACATTCCTCAACAAAATGGGCATGCTGAAAGATTCATATTCATCTTAATGGATAAAGGAGATGATGTGGCATCTTGCCTGCTTGCCTGATAGTTGGTGGGAATTTGCCACCTCCCATGCCACACATGTGTATAACTGCACACCCCTTTCTCACTTGCAATGGCATACATCATATGAGGCTCTCACCTCTATAGTCCCTCAGATAGATCACTTGCATGTCTTTGGTTGTGCTGCATATGTGTTCCTTCCCTCTGATGTACAGGCTAATAAACTTGCCCCTCAGTCAGAACTTATGGTTTATTTGGGTGTTGCTCCTGGCAATAGCATGAACTTCTTGTTTATGCACTCTCCCAATAATGTCCTTTTTGTTATAATCGGCCCCTTTTCCTTTCTTTCTTCGCTATCTTTTACCTTGTATTACTTAAACGCACACAGCCCTTCCCCTTAGTCAGCGTTCATGGCTGTGCGCTTTCTTATCTCTTATCTCTGACTCACGCGTTCTATGACATTCCATGTAGTTCTATCATACGCAGCCTTCTGACTCGTTTCATGCCACGTATGACTCATCTCTCTTATCTCCAGTTACCACATTCGGGTTTCTCTCTTGCCGAGCTGTAGCACTGCTTGGTCTGTGTGCAGGACCCTCTACATATAAATAGGGCGTAGCACAAGCAATGTATCTCTAGCTTGAGCCTACTCGAGATAGCAATCTATTGCTTCTTTGACCCTCTCGCTCCCCTCTGCTCTCCCTTCGAACCACTTGGCCTCGCAGCGTCTTCGCTCGAGGATACTCTGACTTCGTCTTTAACGTCGCTACATACTCGCCAAGGCGGAGTAGTGACCAGTCTCTGCACATTGCGTGTAGGACCTACGCCCCTCGTCCTCGCCTTGCAGCTTTAGGTTGCGCATCGAGTCTACGGCTGACGCTACCCGCGCCTGTCGTAACAAAAGGCTCAAGCTCTTCGAAACGCAACTACCATTGTTGTAGATCGCAGCCATTTCGGCCCCTCCGTCACCTTTGAAGCGGCGCCCCTGCCCACCACCACTGCCCCTCGTAACCTCTCCCTCTTGGAGATCCACTACGCCTCCTAGTCCTAGCTTGGGAACCACCACGCCCCCTTCACCACCCAGCCCACCATCCCCGATGTCGTCTAAACCCACCAAACTTCGCCTCGCCCAACCCAAGGCCTTCACAGGCAAACAACGTGATGCCATGCCCTGGCTTCGCTCGGTACTACGATACCTCGCCGTCAACGTCGACATCTATTCGACGGATGAAAAGAAGATTGGCTTTGCCCTGTCGTTTATGAACGACGGAAACGCCCTCACCTGGGCCGACACGTTCACGGAGAAAAGCATGCAAGGTACCAACATGGCCCTCGGATCTTGGGACGACTTCATCAAGGAGTTCAAGGCCCACTTCGAAAGTCCTAACACCGCTGCCAATGCCCTAACCTAGTTGGCCACTTACTGCATCAATGAACGACGCGATGGGACGTTCCAACCGTCCCTCAACCAGTACATCTCCGAGTTCCGCAACCAGGTTAGTCTTGCAGGACTTAACGAGGCAGCTACCATCTGCCACTACTTTTCCACCAGCATTCCCCCCTCGCTCTCTGAGAAGGTGTACCTTATGGACACCGTCCCCACCACCATCGACGATTGGATTAAGAACGCCTCTCGTCTCGATGACCAGCACAAACGTGCTAAGCTTGTCGCTCGCCAGCACAAGCATTCCTCGACCCCCACCTTTGTCCCTCGCCCCACTCAGACCCCTCGTGACAAGGACCCCAACGCCATGGATGTGGATGCCATCCGCATCCCCAAACTCACCCCTGAGGAGCGGGAACGCTGCCTCAAACAAGGACTCTGCCTCCGATGCAGGAAATCGGGTCACTTTTCCAACAAGTGCCCTACCTTCAAAGATCTCCCCCCACGTCCCAAAGCCGACCGAAAGGTCGCCAAAGTGGAAGAAGAGATACCAGGCCTCGTCAATGAAGACAACGATGAAGACCTCCATGTAGAAGCAGCGGGAATAAGGGATTTTTGAAAGGGAGGACTCCTTCGACGCAAGTACCTCCCAAACGTTTTGTTTCTTGTGCTCCTGTACTAGTATCCACATCAAATAGAGCTATGCGTATCCCCATTCAGCTCGTGGTACCCTTGCACACTATGAAAGTCGTCGACTCCCCCGCTCTCGTTGACTCAGGAGCGGAAATTTCTTGTCTCGACTGGGCTTTTGCCTGGAAACATCGTCTCCCTCGTACCCGCTTAGAACAACCCATCCGCGTCCGCAACGTAGACCAATCCACGAATTCCAATGGAGATATCCTATTCTCCACCGAACTCTACGTCTCTGTCGGAGAAGGAGTCACCCAAAAGGTGCTCTTTTACCTTATGAACTGCGGAAAGGAGAACATTATCCTTGGCCTCCCCTGGCTACGCCTTGCTAACCCAACGATTGACTGGGAAAAGCAAACCATCTCCGTCCCCGAGGCCCTTGACCAATCTGCAGACCTCTACCACGCTTACGTCGCTGATCAAAAGAGACATGACTCTCACTACCGCGCCCCACCCTTACAAGGCTTCGGGGAAACTTCGATTCGGTGTGTCAACACCCCGAAACCCACAGACACCTGCACGCATACTTGGACATTCAATCCGAGAAACAGTGGCAACACCAAACCTTGAGCCACTATTCCATCAACCGCGTCACCCGAGGAGGACCATACATCCTGCCCTCTGCCACCATCGCCTGCTATTCCGAAGCCACCAAACTTGCAGAGAAAGCGGGAACCCAAACCCAAGAAATCACCTTGCCCCCGGAATACTCAGACTTCACCAAAGTCTTTGAGGAAAAAGACTGCGAATCGCTCCCCCCGTCGTGACCTTACAATCACGAGATCAACCTCGACGAGTCCTTCGTCCCGAAAATCAGGAAAATCTACCCCTTGTCCCCCGAGGAACAAAAGGCAACCGAAACCTTCCTGGACGAAAACCTTCGTTCTGGGAAAATTCGTCCCTCCAAATCCCCTCAAGCCTCTCCCTTTTTCTTCGTTAAGAAGAAGGACGGCAAACTTCACCCATGCCAGGACTATAGGTACCTGAACGAACACACCATCCGTGATGCCTACCCCCTTCTCCTCGTCTCTGACCTCGTCGACAAGCTCAAAGGAGCTAGCGTCTTTACCAAGTTCGACGTCCACTGGGGGTATAACAACGTGCGCATCAAAGATGGTCACCAATGGAAAGGCGCCTTTATCACCCACAAAGGCCTCTTTGAACCTATGGTCATGTTCTTCGGCATGAACAACTCCCCCTCGACCTTCCAATGTTTCATGAACGACTCGTTCAGGGACATGATCGCCGAAGGATGGCTGGTCATCTATATGGATGACTTGCTCATCTTCTCCCCCAACAACGAATCCCACACCGAACGCACCCGCCGAGTCCTCCAATGCATGATGGAATTAGACCTCCATCTGTGCCTCGCCAAATGCAAGTTCGCCACTCCAGAGGTGGAATACCTCGGTATGATCATCAAACCAGGCGAACTCGCCATAGATCCCGTCAAGCTTGATGGAATTGCCTCTTGGCCTATCCCAAAGAAAGTTAAGGACGTGCGCTCCTTCCTCGGATTTGCAAATTTCTACCGGCGCTTCATCCCATCATACTCTGACGTCGCTCGCCCTCTCATCGACCTCACTAAGAAAACCGCCGCGTGGCTTTGGACAGCCCAATGCCAAACCTCCTTCGACGAGCTTAAGAAGCTCTTCCTCTCTCGACCCATCCTTCATCTCCCAGACCTCTCTAAACCCTTTGCTGTAGCCACCGATGCATCCCGCGATGCCACTGGCACTATCCTCCTCCAAACAGATTCAAACGGGGACTGGCACCCCTGTTCCTACCTCTCTCAATCGTTCTCCCCCACAGAACGAAACTACGATATCTTAGATCGCGAACTCCTGGCCATTATTCGCGCTCTCAAAGCCTGGCGCCACTATCTTCGCGGCTCACAGCATCCCGTACAGGTCTTCACTGACCATAAAAACCTGACGTACTTCCGCCAACCTCAGAACCTCAACCGTCGCCAAGCGCGATGGCTCCTCGATCTTGCAGACTTTGATCTCAAGATGACCCACGTTCCCGGTGAAGTGACCTAACCAGGACACGACCGTTGGCCTCTACTAACCACAAGAAAGAAAGGAGCTAAAGATGGGGGACCGCGACTTAGGTCACAAAGACACAAGAGGTCGAAGCTGGGGACAGCTCGACTCTTGGCCTGGTTTATATATTGTCTACTACATTAAATACATGAGGCATTAGTAAGCTACATGTGTCTACCATGAGGCGGTCCAGACTAATGATGTCATAGATAAGAGATAAGGAGGTCTAGACTTCTGACGTCATTGATGATGTCATGTCACGTGATCGATCTAGACCAGTGATGTCATATTATGTAAGCCGGTGTGCCACACCGATAGGATCAGAAAAAGGAGGCGAGTTTGAATAGGGTTACAACACTACCCCGTCTTTAGGTTGAGATTCCAGATCAACCGGAGTCATAAAATAGAGATGCAAATTCTTGAAGAGTGACTCCTTGTACTTTTCGAGGCGCAGCCGGGTTTTTTCGATGAAACTCCTTTATTGCCAGTGGAGCATTGGTGAGATCAGCAGCAGGCTGCCAAGTGGCGTCACTGACATCGTATCCTTTCCATTTGACCAAATATGAAAGTCCACGTCTAGTGGAGCGCGAATCTAAAATAGATTCTACCTCGAATTCTTCAGAACCATCTTCCGAAATATGCACCGCATCAGGCTTGCTGACAGGTTGTCCCGGCAATTGATCTTTGAATGGTTTGACTCTCAAGATATTGACCGTAGGATGGATTTTAATCCTGGCCGGCAGTTTAAGCGTAACAGTATTGGGAGAGGTTTTCAGAACTTCAAAAGGTCCTATCCATTTTTGAGTGAGCTTCGCGGAAGCGTAGGGAAGTTGTAGATGTTCTGTAGATAACCAGACAGAATCACCGATAGTATATTCTGGTGCAGCCGATCTCTTCTTTTCAGCCTGCACTTTCATTTTTTCTGCGTTAGCACGAAGGGCATTTTCCACTTCTGCGTGCGCTTTTCCTAACTCCGTTTGAAATCGTCCTGCGATAGACATATCCTGTTTCACTTCGAAACCCATGCGTGGCATATAATTTCTAGTGACTGCGAAAGGAATGCTACCAGTAGCTCGCGTGACCGTGTTGTTATGCGCAAACTCAGCCATTTTAACGTATTCTGGCCAAGATTCCTGATTCTTGGATACGTAACATCGGAGATATTGCGCTAGATCGCGATTGACTCTTTCCGTCTGTCCATCTGTCTGCGGATGATACGCGGTGGAGAGTTTTTGCTCGATCTTAAGCAATTTACACAACTCTGTTGTGAATGCAGAAGAGAACTGAGGTCCTCGATCCGAAACAACCGTCTTGGGAAGTCCGTGCTTGCACCATACATGGTCTCTAAATAGGATAGCTAGCTCCTTTGAGTTGATCGCTTTAGAACATGGTGTGAACACCACTTCTTTGGAGAATCGATCTACGACTACGCAAATGGCATCAATGCCCTTTACCGCGGGGAAACCGGATATGAAATCGACGGAAATATCCTCCCAGGGATGTTTAGGGATGGGTAATGGTGCGAGTTTTCCTGCCGGAGGTCGTGAAGATGATTTTGACTGCGCACAAATTTGACAACGGTCAACGTATTCATTAATCTCCTTTTTCATCTCAGGCCAGAAGAAATGTTGAGATATGGTAGATAATGTGCGCTGCTGTCCTGCATGTCCAGCGATTGGAGAGTCATGACATAATGTAAGAAGTTCTATCCTCAAGCCAGGAGGTACAAAGACACGATTAGAGTCGTTGATAAATACTGACTGCTGTTCGTCAAACCAGCAAGTGACAGACGATGGTATTTTTAGGTTTTTTGACATTTTTTGTAGTTTCTCTAAGAATGGTGATTCCAAATGTACATCGTTGATAATAACCTGCGGCGGTAATACCGTAATGTTCTCGTTGAGGTTCTGCACTGCATCACCATGGTCTGGTCTTCTTGATAAAGCATCGGCTCTAGCGTTGGTAGATCCAGGTTTATAGATTAGAACATAGTTAAATTCCTGCAGAGTAGCATGCCATCGAGCTTGGCATGGCGACAAAGTTTGTGGTTTTTTCCAATACTCTAAGTTTTTATGATCGGTCCAGATTTCAAATCGTGGGCTGCCAATAAGGTAGTGACGCCATTCTTTAAGTGCGCGAATGATAGCGGCCATTTCTTTGTCATAAATAGGATAGTTTCGTTCTGCAGCATCGAACAAATGCGAGATAAAAGCACAGGGTCTCCATAGACCGTCTTCACAGTGTACTGAGAGCACTGCTCCCGTGGCGATGTCTGATGCATCGGTTTCAACCCTTAACTCCTTTGTACTGTCTGGGTATGCGAGTAGTGGGGCTTTCGTGAATTTTTCTTTTAAGGTTAAATACGCGTCTTCTTGAGCTGGTCCCCAGGACCATGGTACATCTTTTTTGGTCAACTCCGTCAAAGGTTTGGCGGTGTGTGCAAAGTTTTCTATGAAGCGGCGATAATAATTGCAAAGTCCTAAAAATGATTGTACTTGTTTTACAGATTGCGGTTGGGGCCATTCCGCGATTGCTTTCGTTTTATTTTGTTGCATATCTACCCCGTCTTTAGATACGACCATACCCAGATAGTCGACAGTCAATTTAAAGAAGAAACATTTCGAAGGTTTGCAATAAAGGTCGTTATCCCGTAATACCTGCAAGACCTCGCGAACCTTTTGCACGTGCTCAGCACGAGATAAACCAGTAGTAAAAACAATAAGATCGTCTAGATAAGCACCCGTGTCATCATAGCGATCGTGAAACAAATCGTCCATCATGGCCTGGAACGTAGCAGGCGCATTTTTGTATCCAAAGTACATGACCAGGGGTTCAAATGACCCGAAAGGGGTAACGAAGGCACCTTTCCATTCGTCACCTTCCTTCATGCGTACATTGGTGTATCCCCAACGGAGATCCAGCGTGGTGAACATGTTGGCACCACGAAGCCGATCAACCAGTTGATCAATGCGAGGCAATGGATATGCGTTCGTAACCGTTCCTTCATTTAGATAACGGTAGTCCATTACCAATCTCTTTTTTCCGTCTTTTTTGGGTATAAAGAACACCGGCGCCGTTTGAGGCGATTTGGATGGTCTAATATAACCTTTTTCTAATTCTCCATCAAGGAACTTACGTATTTCCAATAAGTCCGTCTGAGACATGGGTATAACACGACCTTTTTTGGGTACAAAGTCCGGTTGTAAATCGATTGCATGATCCCATGTCTTACGTAGCGGCATTCTAGTGGATTCCTGCTCCGAAAAGACATCTAAAAAGTCATGAAATTCGCTAGGAACTTCTGTTTTGATTTGTTTTTGTTCTTCAAGAGATATTTCATTTACGTTCACACCAGAATAACCAGCAAAAGTCATGGTATGATTTTTCCAGTCAATGGACGGATTATACTGCTTAAGAAATTCGTATCCTAAGAAAACCGCGTTTGTAGCTAAATTGGATACATATAACGTTAAGGGGAATGAGTAAGCAATCCTGTTGCCGTCTGTCATTTCTGCGTGTACCTGACAAACGTGGGTAATTCCTCTTCCAACGTTTGCAGATCCATCTGCGTTCCTGACTTCAATTGGTCTAGCCAATTCTTCACATGCGATGGCGTTTGCTGTGACAAATCCTTGGTCGACGAAACAATGAGTGGCACCGCTGTCGACTAAAGCGGACACCCAGACCGATGATTGGTCATTCCTTCGTAGTTTAAGCTCCACTTCTAGAGCATTTTCTCGTAAATGCCGTGTCTTATACGGCATCATTCTGATCTGATGAGGGGTTTCATAATTTAAAGTATTTTTTTGTATTTGTGCGAAATTAAGCACCCAATGTTTTTCTTCCGGGGCCGAGCTCAATTGAGACTTCGCAACGGAATATTCGTCTGATGGGCTACCATATCGAGACGACAGTTCGTGTGACGAGAACGAGACAGGCTCATAGTTTTCGTTCTGAGCCATTTTGGCGAGTTCTCGCATATCAAACACTTCATAATCAAAGGAGGAGGACAAATCAACAGAATTAATTACTGGAGCAACTTCTTCCCATTCCGATTCATAGTAAGTATCAAAAAAGTCCGAAACCGGTACATAGTCCGAAACACTATTTTTTGTATTTAAAACATTTTCGTAAGTAGGAACAGTATGTAAAGAAATATGGTCCGAGACCTCAGACACCCTCATATCTGAAGTCAGCCTCAAAAACCCGCCTTAGCGCGTGCTTCGACTGCGAGCCTGTCTCGCCAGTACGCTTCGGCTTCTTCCATCATCCAAGCCTGACGGTGGGCTGTTGCCGCTGGTTGCGGCGCTTGTGGGGGCGGGGGCGGAGCGGATTGTTGCTGCTGTTGGGGGTTCCAGGATGCAGCGGGGTACCCTGGGTGCTGAGGAGGGAGAGAGGAGACTGCCTCTCTTGCCTCATACAGAGCACGATTGCGGAGGCGACGAGAAGGGTTGGTGGGACACATTGCCCAGATATGACCTTTTCGTTGACAACCAAAACAAGTTCGATTGTCGGGAGCGGATGGTGCGCGGGGGGTTTGACGGTCTATCTCCATAGGAGCTCCTTGTCCGGGTTGAATACCGGTAGACGTAAACCTTTGTCCTGGCACAGGGGGACGCGGAAGGGGGCGAGCGCCGAAAGGACGGGCGCTGGAGGCACGAGAAACAGAAGGGCCGATATTGGGCCTGGCCAGGGCGATCCTTTCAAACTTTTGATTGATGGCTGTGTAAGCCTCAACCAATCCTTTGTAATCGTTGTCATCAAGCACGGCACCATGTAATTCGTGCTCGATATGGATCTTGTATTGCACCGCTCTTTTTAGCAGGTGCACTGCTTCTTCGTTGCTACATTTGGCGTCGGAGAATAACGCCGCAAAGTCCCGCATAAAGATGGTAAAATCGCCAGTTTGTTTTAGATTTAGTAATTTTTTATAGGCCTCGTGGCGAAGCGTGCCTATAACGAAGTAGCCTGTGATTTCTGTTTCGAGGTCCGCGATGACTGGCCAATCAGTGACGTCCTTATCCCCGAATTCTTCTAGCGTGCTGATAGCGAACGGGGCGGCGTCGCCTATCAAGCGGGTTACTACCGCGTACGTTGCTTCGCGGTTGTCTAAGCTCTTGACTTTCAAGTAGAGCTTCATTTTGGCCCATCAGAGCCGGAACGTGCTTTTGTTGCCGTCCCATACTCCGGGGTCGCCTATCGTCCTTTTTGCTCGAGTCGTCACATCGAGCTGGAGATTCGACAACTGGTCGGCGAGGTCGTCGATTTTCTGGGTGACACTTGACATTTTCGTAGATCAAGAAATTGGCGGTGGCGGTGTAGGGGTTGGAGGAAGGGGGCGTTGTGCGACGAGCGTCGAAAAAGAGTTGTAGGAGGTGTGGTGGGACGTTAGCTGCTTCTAACTGAAAACTCGTGTTTCCAGTCCAGTCCCACTCAGGTTTGGGAGCTACTTTACGAACGGCGAGGAATTCGTAGCCGATTGTGCACATATACTTAAAAAGAGAAACTCGCTTGCCACTACCACGAAGAGGGCACCACGAGGATTTCGTCTCACGAGGACGAGTCTTGTACGCCGGCTCGGGACCGGAGAGTCGAGGGGGAGGAACCGGAGAACTGCCTGGCTACGGCTGACGTTTTAGTACGCCGAGACTGTAGATCTTTCGGAAGAGTCTACTATTCCGCTGGATTGCACTGCCCAGAACAGCTGCACTGACCCACTATGTGCGAAAGGGATTGATCGTTATTTGTTGGCGGCTAAGCGTGTCCTCTCGAATGAGGTCTATGCCTTAGCAATGCGAACCA
>JBBPUL010000765.1:0-15008 GCA_038094675.1 Spongispora temasekensis | reverse complement strand
TGGTTATAGCCTGGTTAGTGTATTTGGTTGTGCTTGGTTGTATTTGATTATGGTATGCTGGACCATAAGTCTCTACTAGCCTATACAAGTCTGTACCTCTGTGTGAAAACCAGTGTTTTACTGATGTAGTATCCCTTAGGGTGGCTTAGGATAATCTGCAAGCCTCCTCTTGAGAATAAACCATAGATATTCTATGGGGTTAAGGTCTGGAGACTGAACAGGCCATACCATGACCTCAAATCCATGGTCCTGGAACCACTCCCTGGCCCTTTCACTGGTATGCTTGGAGTCATTATCCTGCTGGAAGATAATGTTATCTGGAGTTTTGCCATAATACTCCAGAGTTTGTTGTAGCTCCTCCTCCATGATCTGCACATAAAGCTTAGCATCCATCTTACCATCAATCTTGCATGCCATTCCAACCCCTTCCCAAGTCATACAGCCCCACACCATCACAGATCCTCCTCCAAACTTTACCATTTCCTGCACTAACCTGTCATTAAGGCCCTCTCCTGCCCTCTTCCATGCCCATTTCCTACCATCTGACCCAATGCGATTGATTTTGGCCTCATCTGACCATATTACATGCTTCCAATCATCCAAACCAGTCCTTGTGGGCTAAAGCAAAATCCAACCTTGCCCTTCTATGATGCTAATGAAGAAGAGGGCATTTTTGCTTTACCACAGCCTTCATACCAGCTTTCTTAAGGTGACAACAAATGGTCTGGAGGGAGATGGATTGGTTCTTGACATCCTGGAGTGTCCTAATGATCTGGACTGCATTTTCAGCCTTTCCAGTGCCCAGAAGTCAAATAGCATGACACATATCAGTGGGAGTAATGATGGATGAATGACCAGCAGAGGGTTTGGCAATGTCAGGGCAGTGTTTGGAGTGAATACAACTGATGGTAGAGTGGTTGGAACCAGTAGAAGAGGAGATCTGGCAAGTGGATTGACCCAATTCCAAGGAGATGATTTGAGTGGTTTGATCAACAGAAAGGGATTTCATGGTGGTGGAAGTGGAATAAACAATGTTGTTTGGATGTATTTGGATCAGGTTGAATAGTTTAAGCATCACATGACCTATTGCTGACATAATATCTCACTGGAACATGTACTTTGTATATTCTAATAGATCAGCAACAAAATTGTTGCAATGACATGATGTGCAAAAATGGCTATATCTATATCTCCACAGCCACTGGACCAAATCACATGACCCAGGGGGGTATGTTGTAGCCAAGAGTATGTAGTTTATTTGTTCCCACCAAAGTGAAGTGACATTCTCACAGGTGATTGTGGAGCACTGTGTGCCCTGGTTTGAGGTTAGGCATTGCAACATTTTTTTTGCCCACTGTAGTTGTTGGGAAAATACATGTATCAAGTTTTACATGTGGTACACAGTAGGTTTCACTAAATGATGTAGCCATCAATTTACATTCTGAGTCTCATAAACTTAAAAAACAACTCACTAGCTACCTGCTTGTCTGCATCATCTCACTACTGAATATGCATACACAAGCAACAGCAGTTAAATTACTTCTGCACAGCCCTATACATTTTATAAGGCTTGAAACTAACCTTATAGTGTACTATGTCATTGACAGCCATGAGCTGCAGTAGGTCACCTGTCTCCAAGGATTGGGGCTGCATAATGAGGAAGAAGGAGGAGGCATGCTTGGCATGGTAGGGGAGGGATAGAGAGGGTGGCAGAATAGATAGTGGTTTCAAGCCTGCAAAAACTCTTGTCAGGGGGCTGCCACTATCCTGACCAAACTATAACATGCAGAAGTTTGTTGAGGCAAATGTGTGCAGAGCTGTAGTGGCATAGTAGCTGATCTGGGATAAAGTATAATCACATGCCCCCCTGGCCCAGATCAGCAAACTAACTCTGTCTGTTCAGCTCTGTTCAGCTCTGGATAGAGCTAGACAGAGCTAGACAAACAGTGTTAGTTTGCTTATCAGCAGCAAGCAAAGGGGGTGTGAGGTGGAGCTTCTGTGTGTCTACATTAGGGAACTGGGAAAGAGCTAATATTTCCAGATGAAAATAATCAAGTAGTTAATAGTCAGTTACAAATAAATAATTTTATCTATAGCATTATCTGCATATAATCATAATGTTAATAAGAATATAATGGTTTATATGCTTTGCCTGACATTATATCAACTATCATTTGAATACCTACATAATATGTAAAAGATCATCTTAATATACTTATGGCATTGAGATGGTAATCACTGTTAATATCACTAGCATAAGTGTTTCATTGAATAATATTTTATAGGAACATGTCATTATGATATCTAATTATTTGTATCTTTCATTCTGTGTTCACTCTGATCTTCATTATCATGTATATCTTCAATAATCATTGCATAATATCACAGCAGCTGAAGATGCCAGTGTGGGAAAAAATATATAAGAACTATACAGTACATAGTATATATATAGGCCCTTCTTGCCTTTCAATTTTCTTCACTCTTGTCTCTGAGTTCTATCCTCAGAGCAAGAGTCACTCTAGCCTTTACTAGAGTTTGCTATCAGGTGAGTTTATGCTAGTGTGAAATCACATGTAAGTGTTTTTTTCTTTGTTGTGATTTTCATGGTAACCATAGCAGTTTATAATGGTAGTGTATTAGGTAGATATGTAGCTTCTCTATCAATCAAATCAGTATTCTTGTCTTTTCTATACATACTGATTGGGCATGGTGAGTTCCATAATAACAAAGTTTTTTGTGTTTTTTTAAGAGCTGGCAGTATCAATGATAATGTCAGATAATGTCAGACATGGTATTCAAGGATATATGTGACCATGAACATAAACTCACCCACCATGATATACTATATGATATGAAAGATATTGATTATCTACTTCTATCCTATAGATGTACATTATCTTAGCAAACATAGTGATATGGATGAACTATGCTGTCAATGCTCCCATGGATTATATACCATGAGCAATCTGTATATTATAATGATATATTTTATTGGGCTTTTTATGGTAGATAAGGCAATATATAGGTTTACCTTTTTCTCTTCAATTCCCTGATGTGCTTGCCTCCACTCCTATGGTTTGCATTCCCTTTTATCTATGTCTATTCTATAGCTAGAGTAATCAATTCACTTGGAACACTGATGGATCTTCTGTGGTAGCCCTCCTATGAACACAGAGCTCTGCTTGTTCTTGTTTGGTCCTAATGGATGCACAACATATTCATTATTAAGTAGTACATCAGCAAATCACCCTTTTGTAGACAGGACTACAGGCTTACAGACCACCACAGGGTGGTACAGAGTAAAATTTGAGTGATAAAATGCAAGCAATCAGTATATTATTGCTTTTTAAGCATATTTTAAGTCCTGTACAGAGGGGGACCTTTCTGTACCTTTGTAACAACTGTAGTTGTCTGCAGCTAGCTCAGCCTAGTAGCTGTACAGCCACCTACAGCTCTTCTGTGATTTGCTGATGTAGTGATCGTTATCTTCTAGTGGCGGCGACCTCAGGGCAGCTGGCAGGCCCGCTAAGCCTCAAGACTGCCAGTGGAGATAAACCGGGCCTATCAATCCCGCTGCTCTTCTCAAGCCACGTCACCTCAGCATCTTCGAGCATTCCCCTGCCAGTGGCGAGTGAGATATAACATTCTAGCGATTCAAGTTCAACTTTCGGTCAGGAGACGACCAAAGACATGATCTCACAGCCGACTGCACGCCGGAACAATCGTAACGGCTATGTTCAATTGCAAAGCAATGACACAACCGTTTCTCAACTCGCACTGCAAGATAATGTTCCATGGTATCGAAAACCTAATCTTCGACATTTATACTTCTTGATGTTTCCAGCTTGCATCACGGTCCAGATGACAAGTGGGTGAGCCTGTCTCTGCATCTGTGCGTCTACAGATTCAATGTTGACCTGACGTTGAAAGTTTCGATGCGAGCGTGTTAAACGGTCTGCCAGCCGTGACCTCGTGGCTTGAATGTGACTTGTTTTATAATACAATTACCACACGGAGCTGACTTGGATGCGATGATAGACTATGGGCATCCTCGTTCTGCTTTGCTGGGTCTCATGGTTTCCATGTACCCTTTTGGTTCCATTTCAGCTGCTCCATTTGCTCCCTTTGTGATCGACAAGATAGGAAGACGATACCCGATATTGCTTGCCGGGCTGGTCTCGATAATGGCGGCTTTTCTTCAAGGGTTTTCGCTGAATTGTGAGTGGTCGATGCAATCTCAGCAGTAGCATGTTATCCCAATGTGTTGTAGTCCAGATGTTCGTTGTTGCACGCTTTATTCTCGGGTTTTCCAATGCATTCTCCATCATATCAGCCTCTGCTTTGATTGGAGGTATGTCAGCATTTTTACCTGAAAGGCTATGATATAGTTTATTCATTCATGAAGAACTTTCACATCCCAACGAGCGAGCTATTATGGGCGGTCTTTTCAATACTTGTATTCCCATAGGTAACTCTAAATGAATGTTTTTTTTTTTTTTTACCAACTTCGCCTATTAGGTTCAATTGCTGCTGCAGGCGTGATCCTGTGGACCTTTTCAATGCCAAGTAATTGGGGATGGAGAACTCCATCATTACTTCAAATGGCACCCCCTCTCCTTCAAGTTTCTTTCATCCTGTTCATCCCAGAGTCACCTCGCTGGCTCATATCCAAGGGAAGAAGGGACGAAGTTTTTGCTATTCTCGCCAAGTATCATGGGGAGGGAGATCAAGGGTCAGAGTTTGTTGTTGCAGAATATGCTCAGATCGAGCAGACGTTAGGAGCAGAGCTGAAGATTGCCCAGGCAGGCTGGGGACTAATTTCAACATCAGGGATGCAACGAAGGGTTATTGTCACGACCTTCCTCGGCATTTTCGTTTTCTGGAGTGGAAATTCATTAATGACGTGAGTCATCAATGCGCTGCACTGCATCTGTTGAATTGATCGCCTATGATGTTGATAGACATTACCTTCCTTTGATCTTGGAAAACATTGGCATTCACAACAACGAGACAAAGAACATCATCAACTTTACCAGGACTATTCTGAGTGCTATAGATTCTACAGTTCTTGTATTCGTAGTGACTCGATACCCTCGACGGAAGATTTATTTGGTGTGCATCTGGTTGCAGATTATTGTCAACATTATTCTGATCATCGGCTACAGCTGTCTACAATTTCCATCCTTTTTGTGATCGTTGCTTGGACTGCAGCTAACGCCGAGTATTCAATCAGCCACAGCAAGATATCTGCTCAGCTGGCTGTCTTGTGAGTGTAGAATTTGTGAAATGTGTGTTTCTATTCTCACCACATGTTCTGTAGGTCGATTTTTCTGATCAGTCCAGCTTTCCACATCGGATTCAATTCGTTGACGCACGGTTAGTCCTTGATATTTTTACCATCTAAGAGCTTGCCTGACTGTGAGACTATGATGAAATTGAACTGATGTAACTAGGCTATTTGGTTGAGATATTTCCATTTCATGTGCGAGCCAAGGGCATTGCTGTTTATATATGGGCAAGCCGCCTAGCGTCGTTCATCGCAGGGTTTGTAAATCCTATCGGGATCGAAGTTGCAGGTTGGCGCAATTGTTCCCATGTACTTCTGATGGTGTTCTGATGTCATTGATGACTTGCAGGCTGGAGATGGTACATCATGTAAGCTCTCGCTCTTTGTGGATGCAAATCGATAAGTATTGAACTAGCTAGTTATTGTGTATGGGATGTTTTCCAGGTCGTGTTCGTTTATTTTATGTTTCCGGAGACATCTGGATGCACCCTCGAAGAGTTGACATTTTGTAAGTGGACCAGCTCCACTTTGCGCTTTCTTTTATTTTGTCTTCCTGCGGTAGTGTATGAAGACGACCAAAGGGTATTCAGTCATGAAGGTACCGGAGCACTGTACGAAAACAGGGCAACTGACACATGTTATGGCACCACTGGACAACATCCCAGAAGAACGGTTTGCGGTTAGCACTGTGATGTCTATATGATGTGCAGATACACCTTCATTCTCTCCGTGTTGTGATCGGACGTAAACATACAACCTCGTATAGACCGTGGTCCCGCCCGTCTCTGTGTTGCCGCCTCGGCAGGCCTTACATATGAGAGAAGCCTGAGACCTCGTAGTACTACATAATTCAGAGTATATAAACAAGGAAGTGGATCATCCGAGCCTGATATTGGATCATGGGGCCTGCAGGAGCAGCAGTGGAGTTGACATAGTAAGCTTTACCAGCTTCTTCTCACTTTATCCCGCTCATGTTATAGATACATCCACGATAACTGGTTAAAAGACGTTATCAGCTTCAGTAAGATATATACAAAGCGGCGAGCCCTATTTGATCAAACCGCGAATTCACAGGCATGTACACAACCGATAAAAAAATGAGCTCTTAGCAATTCTATCTCCTAAATGTCTCAGTGCGTGTTCGGCAGTGCCCCAGCGCGCCGGAATGCCTCCTGGTCATCCTCGTACACTATGTATCACAATATCGTGAGCAGGATCTTTGCGAGGAAAAATAATTGCACTCACAGAATGCCAATTCTTCGAGTGAACGTCCTGACGTCTCAGGAAACATCAAGTAGATGAACGCAACCTGAAATGCGTTCCATACACAGTAGCTAAAGTCATTCAGCGTCTTTTCTCTCGCATTCGTAAGGAAATGGCACCCTACATGATGTACCATTTCCAGCCTGCCGTGAACGAGTCTATCAGGTAGCATACAAATACATAGAAATGTAGGCGTACCTGCCGCGCTAATGCCGACGGGATTTACAAACTGGTTAAAAAATCCGGCACAACGGAACCACCACTGGTAAATAGCGATGCCGCCCGCTCGAACATGGAACGGAAAGAGCTCGACAAGAAATGCTAATTACTTTTCAGTATACTTCGCCACATAGGTTCAGGATGACTTACTATAGTTTAGTGAACCAAATGCTAGGGCAAAAGCAGGAGTAAACAAGAATACAAGGCTGTAGAATGCTTAATGGAAGGCTCAATAGAACAGTTCAGGAAATACTCACGCGAGCACCACCTGAGCAGATATTTTCGAATGGGTAAGTGAAAACTCTGCACTTGCAATGGTCCAAGCGGTGAACACGATAAAAAGAGAAATGCTGCATGTCTACAGCTCGGTTAAGAAAGCAACACTGCAGGCAGTCCGCGACCACAGTAAACACACCAAATAAACCCTCCGCCGAGGGTATCGAGGCGCTGTGAATGCAATGATCATGCCAATCACAACGTTCGAAGAAACCCTGGAAAGGTTGATGATGTTCTTTGTCCGGTAATTATGGATGCCAATGCTGTCTAGGATAAGGGGAAGGAAGTGACTATCAACGTGATAAATAGGTTGTTCCAGAGACATGATTTGACAACAGTGCTCACGATATCAATCCAATTCCACACCACTGGGCAAATAGACCAAGGAATGTGGTGATGATAATACGCTTTCGCATCCCTGGCGTCGCCAATACCACCTTCAGTCCCATTTGCGCAATCTTCAATTCCGCCTCTAGCGTCTGCTGGATCTGAATATACTCTGCCTTAACCAATTCCGAGTCTTGATTTCCCTCTGCGTGATACCTCACAAGAACATCATAAGCCTCACGCTTCTTTCCCTTGGAAAAAAGCCAACGAGGAGATTCAGGCATGAACCAAATGAAGGAGGCTTGAAGAAGGCTCGGTACGATTTGCAGGAGCGATGGGATTCTCCAGGCCCAATTGGTCGTCATGGCATAAGTCCCGAAAGTTGCTCCAGCAGCAACCACGGCACCTAGTGCGAATCAGCTCCTAAACCACTTCATTAAATCAGATGAGTCAATTCACCAACATTATATGAGATGGCAAAGAAGGATCCCATGATAGCTCGTTCCTTCGGATGCGAGAGTTCTTCACACAGTTCAGCTGATGGACATGTCGAAAAAGACCAGTTTGACTTACCTCCAATCAAAGAAGAGGCAGATACAAGACAAACAATATTGGCAAATCCAATTATAAAACGAGCAATGATGAACATTGCAACTATTGAATGTCACTATGAAAAGTACCTCATGGGTGGACACGTTGGTCACTTACAGTTTAGGGCGAATCCCTGGAGAATAGCTCCCGATATAGAGATCACTGCGGCGAGCAAGATCGGACGTCGCCTTCCAAGCTTATCAACAAGGAAGGGGGCAAGTGGAACAGCCACAACACCGCCCAAGGAGGACATCGAAACCAGGAGACCCAAGGAAGCTGAACGAGGATAATGATAATCTACCATCGACGTTCGAGATTAATACTTTAACATCAGAATAGACAAACTTACATTTAAGCCACGAGGACACACTTTGCAAGGCATTTAGTATGGAATCATCGAAGCTTCACTACTTCAGATATCCACTCATTAGATATATATGAACAAAACCACATACCCATTCGTGATCTCGACTGCTATGCAAGTAGGAAACATCAAGAGATATAGGAGTCGTAGGTTGGGTTTTCTGTACCAGGGAATCTTGTCATGCTGTACAAGACGAGACACAGATGTGTTATTGTGTGCGAGCTGAGAACAGATCTCTTCCTCATCCTTCTGCGTACCATCCATCTGATTAGAGATGAAGAAAATGAAATAGAAAAGGCCACAGCAATGCACGCAAACTGAGACTTGAACCTTCGAGATTACGATGTGTCAGGAAAGCCGCCAGGGGAAGGGCACATCATTCAAGCTCTTATACGCAGATCCGAGCACACGTGGAAAGCTTGACCCCAAACCCTAGTTAGGAAGTTTGTCTCAGGATGGAGGAGATTGCGCGACCGAACAATATATTTGAAACTCCATTCTTGTGACAGAGAAAGACTAGACAGGCGGCAGTAACTTGCACGCATGGATATCATCATTCAAGACATACGTAACTGTCACCTGGTCGTGCCTCCTTCTATCATGGTCCCTTTGACCACAACAGGGATAATTCCTTTTGGTAGTAGTGTCATCTGACTGTCGATTCCATGCCACCAAAGATAATCTCACCTCCTGTGGGAAGAACCCAGGGACGATGGTGGCATACCCGCAGGAATCCCCCAATGAAACCACCATGGCTTGTAACGGATACGACTGGTAGAGCATGAGCCATAGATTTTGATGACGAGAACCCCTTTAAGGAACAGACTTACATTGTTCCCTATCCTCTTGAAATATCACATCTAAAACGCTCTTGACGCGACGATCAACATCCGAGTGTGTCTCTCGACAGTCCGATTTCCAAAGAAGATCATCCTCAGAAAAACCGTCCTCAAATACATATTCGGGGAACGCGTCCTGTATCTCTGAGCGGGGGCGGCGTCTATCGCAGGTATGTTTACCATTTTGTTCACGGATGTTCTATGACTGCATGTGAGAATGGACAGACTGAGACAGTGAGCCGGGAAATAGGCTCACCTCCACGATGATTCTCTCAAGACCGTCGTTGCTGAACGTAATCTGGCTGGTCCGTATAGCGCGCGTCAATGGGCTAGTATACAGCTTCCCTGGAAACGGAAACCCAAAGCGCAGTTCGGCATCCCAGGCAGAACGAGCGTCCAGAGCTTGTAGTTCGCCCAATGAAGTGAGCTGTGGATCAGCTATGAGAAGATGGTGAGATTTGGATTACATGGCAAGCGCATCACACGATCCACGCACGTCCCCATACAATCTCGCTGTCACCATTCCGTTTGGACCAGTACCTGGGCTCGTTCATTGAATAAAAACCAAACATCATTCAGAATGACTCACTTTTTCCAAGCCTTGTAATGACATATAGAGGTCAACAGAGCAGTTCGGGTCTTTGCAAGATGCCTTACCTCCGTTCCATATTTCGCCATCGCTATGTTATCTTGAATATAGTTTGTCAAACAAAGCCATGCGCGCGATTCCAACCCTTACGAAACCCTTGTCCATGCCTGCCTAGAAAAAACACTTTGTATTGGGTCCCTTGTGGTGCAGATATATTTAGCCTCTGAATTTCTGAGGCAAATGTTGACCATCGATCAGGGCTCTCATCTAACAAACCGAAACGCGGCAGGATCTAGCTTGTGCTATTCAACAGGATACTTTGATAGCATGGAATCGGACTCACAGCCTAACGATAGGCACGAAATATAAAATAGCTCGCTTTGGGGGGACAAAAACGGACGCGCACCTCCTCCAATGACGGTTCGAGGTGTTCCGAGCTATCTTGAAGAAAGTATCCTGACACTATCTGTTCCGAGTCAGTGAGGGTGACTCGGAGTTGATCAATTTGAATGCCACTGACCTCGTATGCTGTTGCACTCATACTATAAATCTGCAAATCTCAGGCTGAATGCCTTCATACCGCCACCGTGACTGCTTAAGTAGAAGTTAGCCTAGTAGTAGTTCAAGCCGAATAACTCCGACTCCGATCACAGCAAAACAGTGCAAATGCTGTATTGCTATAGTTACTACCACTACCACTACTACTACTACTACTACTACTACTACTACTACTACTACTACTGGAACGATAGCTGCACCGCCAATGTGTAGGTACGTATGTGTACCCACCTGCAGTGGCATCGCCTTAGCACAAAAGTTGGTTCTCCGCCTTTGACTCTGGACCAGGGTGACTATGTACTAGAAACTGAGTCTAGAAGATCGAAGCTTGATCCTGTGGTGCAACGCTTCACTCAACAGTTTCGATTTCTCTAGTCAAGGAACCATCAATGTCTGCATCTTGCATTCGATCAAAATTTCTGTTCGGACATATGCAACGGTGATGAAGAACTAACGCGGTTTAAACGCTGTAACAATCGTTCAGTCAGTTGCACGCAAAAAAAGAAAAAGAGACCCGGCAGTAGGTCTTGGCCGTTCAGTATGTACATATGTACATATCTGAAAGTTCTGGCATTGTTTTGCTGACGCATTGTCCCTGCATCAGCACTGAGTCGAGCTACAATGTCACTTCACGATTCGCTAGCGCAAATGCAGATATAATTAAGGGGAGCTTTCCCTCCCTTTAGTTACGTAGATCACCTCCGATTTGAGCCTCTTCAAGTTGTACGACCACCGGCAAGATCCCTGACGGCGTAGGCATGAAACGTCAGACCTGGAACATGTAACTGAGATTAGGGACTGACCTCCTATAGGAAGCGCCCAAGGGCGATGGCCACACATTCGCAAGAAGCCGCCAACGAACCCGCCATGCGCAGTAATAGATATGACTTCATGACAAGTACATACTCACGTCAGTCATTCTCGAACATCGTCATGGCGAGGGACTGCCATCGGAAGATACGTAAAAAGGATCATGAGACTCACATCGCGCTGCGTCGTTCTGAAATATCGTGTCCAACACGTGCCTCGCCCGACGGTCGATATCCCCATGCGTTTCACGATATTCTGCTGTCCAAAGTTGGTCCGTCTCGCTGAAGCCTGGCTCGAACTCGTATTCCGGGAACGCGGCAGCGATTTCCGAGCGCGTCGACCGCCGGTCGCACGTATGGATGCCATTGTGTTCACGCATGTTCTACGATCAGGCAGTTGTAGCTTTAGCCAGGGCTTTCAATAATGCGCGGCAACTCACCTCGACGATGATCGTCTTGGAGCCAGAAGGAAAGAAGGCATCGTCAAACGTTATTTGGTTGGTCCGGATCGCTCGCGTCAAAGGGCTCGTATACAACTTTTCCGGGAGGGGTATACCAAAGGGGAGTTCCCTCTCCCAGGCAGCATGGGCCACTTGAGCCTGCCTTTCGCCCAACGGCGTGAGTTTTGGATCCGCTGTGGAATATATATCAATCCGCCAACGATTTTATTTGCCTGCGGAAAACTCGAATGACGCAGATGGCGACGTACGTCCCCAGACAATCTCTCCATCCCCGTTGCGCATCGCCCAGTATCTAAATAAAAATCTCGTCTTGGCGATCAGAAATGTGGTAGAATACATAACTCACTTGTTCCATGCCTTGCAATGATATGCCATTTCAGCCTGAGAAGACAGACTTTGAAATCCCTTGTCACACACCTCGGTACCATACTTTACCTCGGCGAAGTTATCTTGAGAGACGGCGCGTCAGCAGAGTAATTCCGTAACAAAAAAGTAAACATATGTACGATAGCCTTCCCCATGTCGCCCTAGAAAAAAGACCTTGTACTGAACCCCAGGCTCTGCTTTTGTATTCAGCCTCTCGATCTCTGCAACGAACCTCGCCCACCGATCCTCCCGTTCGTCGATCAGGCCGAACCTGGGGAGTACCTGACAACAAGAAGTTAGAACACACCGCGGGACTCATTTGGACCTGGCAATGGCAATATAAAGCATCATCCATCAGATGGCCCGCTGGGCATCTCAGAGAGGATATTCAACAAGACCCGTTGGAAGATCATCGTACCCGCCCGGGCATGTCAAGAGTGGACAACACCGAGTCGTCCTGAACAAAGAAACCCAGTATCGCCTATCACAAGTTTTAGCTTTGACACGACCCAACTTTGAGTGGTGCCAGGCTGCACCAGTACTAGATGATCTGACTGACCGTGTATGTTCTTGTGTTCATGGCCCAACTTCTTCTTCTCGAGTCAGAACAACACGGTGACAGGACGTAGTAGACTACTGTGGCGGACCTATTCCGGTGGTCACTGGCTTTGCAGTGTAATTACTATGTAATTGGATCGCCAAGTTTAGTACATAAGTGCTCGGCCCTCAAGACAATAAATGAGGGAAAAAAAGGCGATAAGTTAGCGCCTACTGGCAATCGCTCGAGCGGTCTGGCACTGCACATGTCAGAGTCCTAAGACAATTCATATATCATTACATATCAGTTCTAATTTCTACAAGAACAAATGTTGAAAGTTGCCCAACGTGGCGACGGCGTAACTTTGAATCACCGTGACAGCACTGCGTGCCATTCAATGGCCGCCCGCCCACCTTCACGGCCTCATTTCGCCCAATCATTGACTTTCAGTGATTCTTCCAGAATGCACAGCCCTGCCTGGCATATTTCATCCGCCGAAAGTCGGGGATCCACTGGCGCCGCTCAATACAATCGTACGATAAGTAAGGCACTCAGATAAGAGTTCCAGTCCCACATGGGTCGCGTCATCGGTTACAGCCTCCACTGCAGGATCCCATCTGGACCTGAATTCAAAGCGCCTGCACCGTCTGATATTTGGAGCCGAGCTAACCGAGGATTTTTGGCAGCTTTGGGATACATACAGTGCAACTCACCAGGTCCCCGACAGTTGGATTTTGACTCAGGAAATTATTTTCCCTCAATTCTGACCTCATTTTCGGAAGGAAACCGACCGAGAAACGGCGATTTATACAATCTTGTAAATTTTCCCATGGTGTTTCACTTTTTTGGGGGTCCGGGCACTTTTTTTTGGGTCTGTAACCGGCTCGACGATACCAGCAATGCCCAAAAAACGAGGCAACAAAGCATATGCTGCCCTCAAACGTGAAGCCGTGAAACACGGTGAGGCTCTTCCAGACCGAACCCGACTCGATCCGGTGATTCAGGATGATCCTAACTACATTACCGACTCGGACTCGAGTGCTGCACCCGATACCCAGGCTGTGCGTCTGACCATGCAGATATGTTACCTGTGTCGAGGAAGTTGGCCAAGGAGGAAATTGTAAGTTTTCAGGATTGATTGTAGCAAATGAATTAATATGTGACCAACAGGCTGAAGTGCGAAAGCGGCGGCACGACAACGCTGACCTAATTCTCTATGTAGGTTTTCGAGAGTTTGCAGATGGCACTTTCTCCACTGCACAGAAGCTTGTCCCGGAATGTCTCAATGCAGTCACGACTGACAATGTTCGCCATTACTTCAATCACTGCTGGCGTTACATGGATGCCTATAGGTATATATGTTTTGATCATTTCAATTCTCTTATGCCATTGTTTATTTACAATCTGCTATTAGGCATGGTCTATCCCTTGAGCAGTCAAACTATGCAGTGAAGAAATACACTTCACATCGAAGGATCCCTGCCAACATTGTGATGGTTCACATTTGTGTGGCACGTGACACAATATTACCATATATAGCTATACCCGAACAGGGGTTAGGGTTTGGTTTCACTTTCTTGGGATTGAAAAATCCGACCTCAGCCAATCGACATGGGAAGCACACCAGTACTGAGGTCATTCATTGTGCCCAAAATATGTAGTTCGAGTTTGACTGTTTTTGTTTGTTCCCTGCCAAATGAACTACCGTGACGTGATGGGTCACACTGTTCTCGCTAAGTCTCGCTTGGTCATATTTTAAGAGCTACGATTGGCTGAAAACCACTGGTGAGAGTCGAAAAGCGGTAACGTTATAAGTCGACTGTGCAGATGTGACTGCGGACAGTGACTCATACCAGTGACCGCTCAAAATCATCCCGTGATAACACACTAGCACATGCTGCATGTAACAGGTCAAAATCTCAGAGCAAAAAAATACTTGAAAATCGCTGAACAACAAAAGCGAGTGAGAGTGAGAGACGCACGCCATCGCAGCACTTTTCACAGCTCCAACTTGATCCGGTGGTACAACTCCGACTCCCTCCTCATCGCCTCCACGCTCTCAAACTCTTTCTCCTTCCCTTGGCGATCAAAGATATGAACTGGCGCGTACTCGAATGGCTCAGGTGCATTGGGGACACAATGGACCGGCCGAACGCCATAATCTTCGAATGGGAACGGGTCTCCGGGTTTCGAGGGCGTCTGGAGCAGGATAGCGTTCGTGGAATCGATCGAGACGTCGTAGTCAAAGTAGTTGAGAGGAGATATAAAGAAACTGGTGACTGGATTCAACAACTAGATCATCAGGGAAGTCACTTATCGAGTTGCTCACCTCGACGTGGCCGTGTTCGTGCGGGTATTGGGAGCATCTTCTGATTGTGGCTAAGAGACCAAATAAGTAGAGAAAGTCGAAGAAATGACGGGGCTCCTACGATATGATGCATCCCAACATTGATCCATGCGACCAAGTCCGCCTGCGTGATATTCTCCCCATCGAAGAAGTTGTGAAAGTCAACCGGCGGAC
>JBBPUL010000764.1:0-15024 GCA_038094675.1 Spongispora temasekensis | reverse complement strand
ACCTCTTCCTCTGATTCTTCTAAAGTTTTGTCATCTATGTAATATTTTTCATTATTCTGATGCATGGACTCCTATTTCTGTTTCACTTGTGATTCTCAATACTTTGTTCTCCATTGTTTCAGGGAAATTACATGATAATGATAATGTGCCTCATCCTCAGTAATCTCGGTGTTAAGACAATCTCCAATATCTCATTTCAAGAATGGTAAAGTCTAAATAGTTGGAGAAGTGAGGGTTAGGGTTAGGTAAAACTTTATCATCTATCATGAAAGTGGAAGCATGTATACCAAGAACAGGAACATAGTCCAAATAGACAAATGCATAGGAGAAATTGGTTTTACACAGGATGGCTTTTTCTCATACCAGTCTCAACCACTGTTTAACTTCTCTTGTGTACAGACCTTTCTCCAGCTTTAGGGGAAATACTGGATCTAAGCCTTTGTACCCTGTGTATAGCAGGGCATTGTAAAACAACTTCCAGTCTGAACTCAAGGTATCCAGTGCTTTCTGCAATTCCTGTTCGAGAGTAGAGGTGGACATTCTTGATAAAGAATTGTTGGAGATTTGTGATGTCTAAGGCTTCAGGTTCTAAAGCTTGGTCCTGAAGGGTCGCAAGTATCCAATCTGTGGTAGAGGGATTGCAAATGAGTGCCTGGATAATGTAGTGATGGGGATTTTTCTGGTAAAAATAAGTTCTCATCTCTTTATCAAATTTCTCATTCCACTCTTGTATTGTTGGAATCTCTCTTTCATCCCATTCTCCCATTGAGAAGACCAGGTTAGGTGTAATTGCACAAAAGAGGAGGTGAGACTCTGGTTTCAAATAGAGAAAATGATGTTTACATGTCATCTCATAATCCTGCCAATGAATCAGGGCTGCAGAAGTGGTGGGATCATTGTAAGAAGCAGAAGGGGGAGCATAGCTGATAGAAGTTGCCAAGGAGTATAATGTTTCGTTATGATAGGCAAAGGCATATTCTATAGCACTGTAGTTTCTAGCTGTGGAATGAGGAACCTCAGGCCAGTCAAATCTAACTGGATAAGTAAGCTGGTCAGTTTCGAATATTGTCAACCTGAGAGGTTAACACAATGGGTGCCTCCAGTTCATCCACAGATATGGGAGAATAGAGTGTTCTGAGATTAGAGGACAATATAGATCCAGAGATGGGACCAGATAGGTTACTCCTTTGGCATAATTGCCTATTTCTTCATCTTCTAGGCAAGATCTCCAGTGTGAAGCTCTCCAGGAGATGATTGAGGAAGACTGCATTCGTGAAGGGATGGGTGAGTAACTCGACTGCCCAAACCTCTTGAATGCTGGGAGTCCTGAGAATGGCTTGACATGAGGCTGAGTGGGAAAGAGACATTTTGATTGTGTGTTGAGACAAGGGTGGAGATTGATGAGGAGGAGGAAGAGTTGGTAGGTTGAGTTGGTGATCGAGGGAATGGCTCTTCAGAAGATATAAGCAGGTCTGCATCAAAGAATTCTGAAGCTCTTTAATTGGAAGAGGAAGGTTGGGAATGTAAAACTACAACTAGGGCAGATCTCTCCTGATTCACCATGGTAGAAGCAGGAGGGACAGGGTAGATGCAGATCAGAATCAACTACACCTCTGATGACTTGGTGTCTGTGACCTCTTAGACATATCCTTGGATTGAAGACTCTTGGTACAGGACAAGGATCTTGTCCTCTTGGGTTGTGGATTGGCAAGCACGAAAGGACATGTGCCATGATATTAGCTTGACTATGCTTAGTGCATGTAGCCAGTAATCATAGTTAGAGTATATCAACTTCAATACATACAACTAAAGAATACAACATGTGAGTGTTGCTGAAAGCTTATACAACACCTGTATCCACATATAATGTTCTCCAACAAGATAATAATCATGTCATGCATGCCATGGAAAAATAAATGAGACCAAGGAGTGCTTTGCAGCATTGGTTCTACAACTGGAGTCGCTTGCTTCTATATGGCATCTGTTGAGCACTCCTTGTTTGAACTTGCACACATGAGCCTAAGCCATGATGTTTCCGATTCATTTGGTGGCAATTTAGAGCTCAAACCATGCAAAAGAATCTTAGCTACAGCATTAGTACTTACAAATGGGATGGACGATCTCCACTATCATTAGTTTCAGCACATGACAGTGGTCATGCAGACACAGAGGGCTGTAGTTCCCTTGTTAGCTGTGCACATGATGCCACAGGCAGGAGGAGTGTCCACTGGTACTCATAATCTGGCTTTTCTGTGAATGTCAGACTACATGCATGCTTGAGGAATGACAGTATTTCCATTGAAAGGTTAATGGTACATCTCTTGGATGAATGTATGCAAGGGTTGTTGATCAGTGTGCCACAACCATGGCAGTAATCCAGAGTGGAGGAACATAAAAGTGTAGGTGAGGGCTTCAATATCATCTTGGTGAGCAAGCTCTCATTTATGGTGGCTGTTGAGGGAGGTGTAGACTAGAGTAGTGATAAACTTGGTGTATTTATTCATTGGGATGTGTATGCATGATTCTTGATGGTGATATTGCTTGAAGATGCTGAAGTTGATAAGATAAACCATATCCTGAGAATCCTCTGTTCCCATTATAATGTTTTGGGGTTTGATGTCATGGTGGATGATGTTGCAGGAATGAATGTACTCAAGGTGGGATATCTAGAAGGGAGAGAACCTTGATTGGTATGTAGCTGCTATCAAGCAAAAAGTTTACTCACAAGTTGTAATCCCACCCGAGTAACATGGTTCAATTTAAACATGCTGGAAGATGCCTGAACCAGTTTGTCCAGAGATGGCCCAAGGCTCTCAAGTCTCAAGAACTATGGCATAGTATGGTCCCTCTCTGCTGAAGCAGAGAGTTTGAGGTAACCCAGTCTCAGAACCACCTTAAAGGGCTTTGAGGACTGAATATTCATTTTGCAAGGAGGACACCAGGTTGTTAGTGGTGGGCTCATGAAGGATGAATTGGTTTTTCAGCCCACCAGATGATCCTGACCAACTTTTCATCAAGTCAGTATCTACCATCAATACAAACAATATCCACATTTCCAGGCATGCCAATAGTCACTCCCCCTTTGTAAAGTTGTAATGAATACACACTCAACATTTGTGCCACAGTTATCACAGTGGATGCTCTATTCTGGAAGCAGGTATCAAGTGGACCAACCATGATTTGTGAGCCATAAAGTGAAGTGACCTAGCAGGACATGATTGTCGGCCTCTACTAACCACAAGAAAGAAGGGACTAAGAATGGGGGACCGCGACTTAGGTCACTGAGACACAAGAGGTCGAAGCTGGAGCTCAGCTCGACTCTTGGCCTGTCTTATATATGTCTTTTACTATTAAATACATGAGGTCTGACTAAGTTGCATGTGTCTAACATGAGGCAGTCTAGACTATTGATGTCATAGATAAGAGATAAGAGAGTCTAGACTTACAACGTCATTGCTGATGTCATATCACGTGATCGGTCTAGACCAGTGATGTCATATTATGTAATGCAGTGTGCCACACCATTGAGATCGTAAAAATGAGGCGAGTTTGAATAAGATTACAACACTACCCCATCTTTAGGTTAAGATTCCAGATCAACCGGAGTCATAAAATAACGAGGCAAATTCTTGGAGAGTAACTCCTTGTACTTTTCTGGGTGCAGCTGGATTTTTACGATGAAATTCCTTTATTGCTGTAGAGCACGGTATGCCTCTACAGTTGCACCAGATGTTTTCACACTTTCCAGAAGCCCGCTATTGCTCTGTGAACTCAGCCTCCCTTCCTCATCGCTCTCCGAACGTTTTCGCATGACGCCGAGCTCACCGAGCGCACGGCTGAACCCTCAGCACCTCGCTTTAGTGGTCGGTCCATTTCTGTACATCACATGCCTGTTCCATTGTCCCCTGCATAGCCTTTCTCATAATGCCCTTCATTCTTCTATATTTCAAATTTGTACATATCACGATCACCACTTACAGCTTCGGCCATTAGGTAATATTTCCCGTCACATGTCACACTACATAGTTTCTTAATATGCGTGCTACGTCTCACAGTCTCGGGAATGCCCGGGACTATAAAGATTTGTCCTTCAGAATTAGAAATCAGCTCCCTTTAGCTCACATTCATCACCGACCATTTGGAACGACTACTGACCGTTTTATCTACCACAACTGCTGCTGCTACCGCCAATGTCTGCTATTTTCACTGCTGCCCGTCTCCTTCACTACCGTCCTTCTTCGCCCACCTCGGGAACGCTTGGATTCACTTTCCCCTTATCGCTAACCAGTCAAGCTCAGCCGCACATCTCGGCTGCTCCTCTCTCAACCTCGGGCGCTGTTATGACAGGCGCGGGTAGCGTCAGCCGTAGACTCGATGCGCAACCTAAAGCTGTGAGATGAAGGCGAGGGGCATAGGTCCTGAGCACAATGCACAGAGACTAGTCACTACTCTGCCTAGGCAAGTATGTAGCGATGTCGAAGACGAAGACAGAGTATCCTCGAGCGAAGACGCTGCGAGGCCAAGTGGTATGAGGGGAGAGCAGAGGGGAGCGAGAGGGTCAAAGACGCAATAGATTGCTATCTCGAGTAGGCTCAAGCTGGAGATACATCGCTTGTGCTACGCCCTATTTATATGTAAAGAGTCCTGTGCACGGACCAAGCAGTGCTACAGTGTGATAAGAGAGAAACCCAAATGAAGTAACTGGAGATAAGGGGAAGTGAGTCACAGACAGCGTGAAACGAGTCAGAAGGCTGTGTGTGATAGAACTACATGGAACATCGTGGAACGCATGAGTCAGAGATAAGAGATAAGGAAACGCACAGCCGAGAATGCTGACAAAAGAGAAAGGCTGTGCATGTTTAAGTAATACAAGGCAAAAGAGAGCGATGAGAAGAAAGGAAAAGGGGCCGATCGTAACAGGTGCACATCTCGGCTGCCCCGTCTAAGCCTCGGCTTGTGCCATGTCACCTCGGCTGAACCTCGGGACCATCTGTAGTCATTTCAGACACTCCGTTTCTGGACGCCTCTCCCCAGAATCTCTTTGGGGTGAACATATCGCGCCCACACTCTCTCCTGATGGCCAGGACTAGAGAACTTAGTCTCTTAGTTCCTCCCAGCCGTTTTAGGATATTTACATTGCCAGAGGAGCATTGATAAGATCAGCTGCTGGCTGCCAGGTAGTGTCACTGATGTTGTAACCTTTCCATTTAACCAAGTAAGAGAGTCTACGTCGAGTGGAGTGAGAATCTAGGATATCTTCCACTTCAAATTCCTCCGAGCCATCTTCTGAAATGTGCACCACATCAGGCTTGCTGACAGGCTGTCCAGGCAATTGATCTTTGAATGGTTTTACTCGTGAGATATTAACCGTGGGGTGTATTTTTATCCTGGCTGGCAGTTTTAGAGTGACGGTGTTAGATGAAGTTTTCAAAACTTCAAATGGGCCAATCCATTTTTGCATAAGCTTCGCTGAAGCGTAAGGTAGTTGTAGGTGCTCTGTAGATAACCAGATGGAGTCGCCTTTTTGATATTCCAGTGTAACTGATCTCTTCTTTTCGGCTTGCACCTTCATCTTTTCTGCATTAGCCCGAAGAGCATTTTCTACCTCGGCATGAGCTTTTCCCAACTCTGTTTGAAATCGTCCCGCGATAGATGTATCATGCTTTATTTTGAAACCCATGCGTGGCATGTAATTCTGAGTGACTGCGAAGGGAACACTACCAGCAGCGCGCGTTACAGTATTATCATGCACAAATTCTGCCATTTTAATGTACTCTGGCCAAGATTCTTGATTCTTAGAGATGTAGCAACAGATATATTGTGCAAGATCGCTGTTTACTCGCTCTGTTTGTCCGTCCGTTTGCAGATGATAAGCAGTAGAGAGTTTTTGTTCAATCTTAAGCAATTTACACAACTCAGTTGTGAACGCTGAAGAGAACTGTGGTCCGCGGTCAGATACTACTGTTTTGGGCAGCCCGTGCTTGCACCATACGTGATCCCTAAATAAGATAGCCAGATCTTTGGAATTGATAGACTTTGAACATGGCATAAACACCACTTCTTTATAAAATCGATCAACAACCACACAAATGGCATCTAGGCTGTTTACTGTGGGGAAACTGGATATAAAATCGATGAAAATATCCTCCCAGTGATGTTTAGAAATAGGTAATGGTGCTAACTTTCCTGCCGGAGGATGAGATGAAGACTTGGACTGCGCACAAATTTAACAACGGTCAACGTAGTCATTTATTTCTTTTTTCATCTCAGGCCAAAAGAAGTGCTGAGAGATTGTAGATAAGGTGTATTGTTGCCCTGCATGACCAGCAATTGGAGAATGGACAAAGACATGATTGGAGTCATTAATAAATATGAATATGGATTGTTGTTCGTCGAACCAGCAAGTTACTGAGGATGGTATTTTTAGATTTTTGGACATTTTTTGTAGTTTCTCCAGGAATGGTGATTCTAAGTGTACATCGTTGATGATAACCTGTGGTGGTAAGACCATGATATTTTCATTAAGGTTTTGTACTGCATCACCATGATCAGGTTGCCTTGACAAAGCATCTGCTCTAGCATTGGTTGACCCAGGTTTATAGATTAAAACATAGTTGAATTCCTGCAATGTAGCATGCCAATGAGCTTGCCATGGCGACAGAGTCTGTGGTTTTTTCCAATATTCTAGGTTTTTGTGGTCGGTCCAGATTTTAAATCGTGGACTTCCTATAAGATAGTGATGCCATTCTTTAAGTGCACGAATGATGGCGGCCATTTCTTTATCATAAATAGGATAATTCCTTTCTGCTGCATCGAAGGAGTGGAATATAAATGCACAAGGTCTCCAGAGACCATCTTCACAATGTACCGAGAGCACTGCTCCTGTGGCTATGTCTGAAGCATCGGTTTCTACCCTTAATTCTTTGGTGCTATTGGGGTATGTGAGTAGTGGTGCTTTTGTGAATTTTTCTTTTAGTGATAGATATGCGTCTTCTTGTGCTGGTCCCCAGGACCATGGAACATCTTTCTTAGTTAACTCTGTTAAGGGTTTTGCCATATGTGCAAAGTTCTCAATGAATCGTCGATAATAGTTACAAAGTCCTAAAAAGGATTGGACTTGTTTTACTGATTGCAGTTGGGGCCATTCTGCTATTGTTTTTGTTTTATTGTTTTGCATATCTACCCCGTCTTTAGATATGACCATACCCAGATAGTCGACGGAAGATTTAAAGAAAAAACATTTGGAGGGTTTGCAATAAAGATCATTGTCATGCAAGATTTGCAGCACTTCACGAATCTTTTGCACATGCTCAGCACGAGACAATCTGGTAGTGAAAATAATAAGATCGTCGAGATAAGCACCAGTGTCATCATAACAATCATGAAACAGATCATCCATCATAGCCTGAAATGTAGCAGGCGCATTTTTGTAACCAAAGTACATGACTAGTGGTTCAAATGAACCAAAGGGAGTGATGAAGGCACCTTTCCATTCATCACCCTCCTTCATACGTACATTGGTGTAACCCCAATGCAGATCCAGCATGGTAAACATGTCAGCACCACGAAGCCGATCGACTAGTTGATCGATATGTGGCAATGGATATGCATTTGTAACCGTTCCCTCATTAAGGTATCAGTAATCCATCACCAACCTCTTTTTTCCATCTTTTTTAGGTATAAAGAACACCGGCGCTGTCTGGGGCGACTTAGATGGTCGAATGTACCCTTTTTCCAACTCCCCATCAAGGAATTTACGGATTTCCAGCAGATCCGTCTATGACATAGGAATTACCTGGCCTTTCTTTGGGACAAAGTCAGGTTGCAAGTCAATCACATGATCCCAAGTCTTTTGTAATGGCATACGTGTGGATTCCTGTTCCAAGAACACATCTAGAAAGTCATGAAATTCACTAGAAACTTCTGTTTTTATTTGTTTTTGTTCTTCCAGAGAAATTTCGTTTATGTTCACACCATTATAACGGTTGAATGTCATCGTGTGATTTATCCAATCTATGGACAGATTATACTGTTTAAGAAACTAGTATCCTAAAAATACTGCATTTGTAGCAAGGTTGGATACATATAAAGTCAATGGGAATGAATAGGCAATCTTGTTGCCGTCTGTCATTTCTGCATGCACTTGGCACACATGGGTGATTCCTCTGCCCACATTTGCAGATCCATCAGCATTTCTCACTTCAATGGGTCTTGCCAACTCTTCGCAAGCGATGGCGTTGGCTGTAACAAATCCTTGGTCGACAAAACAATGAGTTGCTCCACTGTCGACTAATGCAGAGACCCAGACCGAAGATTGGTCATTTCTTCATAGTTTAAGCTCCACTTCTAGAGTATTTTTGCGTAAGTGCCGTGTCTTATATGGCATCATTCTGATATGTTGAGGGATTTCATAAGTTATATCATTTTTTTTGTATTTGCACGAAATTAAGTACCCAATGTTTTTCTTCTGGGGCCGAGCTCAATTGAGACTTCATGGCGGAATATTCATCCAATGTGCTACCATATTGAGATGAAAGTTCATGTGAAGAGAACGAGACAGGCTCATAGTTTTTGTTCTGAGCCATTTTGGCGAGTTCTCACATATCAAACACTTCATAATTGAAAGAAGAGAATAAATCTACAGAATTAATTACAGGGGCAATTTCTTCCCATTCTGGCTCTTCATAGTACATATTGAAAAAATCAGAGACTAGTACATAGTCCGAAACACTATTTTTTGTATTTACTGAATTTTCGTAAGTAGAAGTATTACTAAAAGGAATATGGTCTGAGACCTCAGACACCCTCATATCTGAAGTCGGCCTCAAAAACCTGCCTTAGCGCATGCTTCGACTGCGAGTTGATCTCGCCAGTACGCTTCGGCTTCATCCGTCATCCATGCCTGATGGTGGGCTGTAGCCGCTGGTTGCGGCACTTGTGGGGGCGGCAGCGGAGCAGATTGTTGCAACTGTTGGGGGTGCCAGGATGTTGTGGGGTACCCTGGGGCTTGTGAGGGGAGAGAGGAGACTGCCTCTCTTGCCTCGTACAAAGCATGGTTTCGGGGGTGGCGTGAAGGGTTTGTAGGACACATTGCCCATATATGGCCTTTTCTTTGACAACCAAAACAGGTTTGATTATCGGGAGCAGATGGCGTGCGCAGGGTTTGGCAGTCTATCTCCATAGGAGCGCCTTGTCCAGGTTGGGTACTGGTTGAAGTAAACCGTTGTCCCGGCACAGGAGGACAAGGAAGTGGGCGAGCACCAAAAGGTCGAGTGCTTGGGATACGAGGAGCAGTGGGGCCAATGCTAGGCCTGGCCAAGGCAATCCTATCAAACTTTTGGTTGATCGCTGTATATGCTTCAACCAACCCTGGAAAGTCGTCGTCATCAAGTGCTTTGCCGTGCAACTCATGTTCAATATGGATTTTGTATTGTACTGCTCTTTTTAGCAGATGTACTGCTTCCTCGTTACTACATTTGGCATCTGAAAATAATGCCAAGAAATCCCGCATGAATAAGGTGAAGTCACCAGTTTGTTTCAGATTTAAAAGTTTTTTATAGGCCTCGTGGCGGAGCGTGCCTATTACAAAATATGTGGTCAGTTCTTTTTCGACATCGGCAACCACCGGCCATTCGTCTATATCCTTATCCCCGAATTCTTCGAACGTTTTGATAGCAAACGGGGCAGCATCGCCTATCAAGCAGGTTACTACTGCGTATGTCTCTTCTCGCTTGTCAAGGTTCTTCACTTTTAGATATAATTTCATCTTGGCCCACCATAGTCGGAAGGTCACCTTGTTTCCATCCCATAGCCCGGGATCTCCAATTGTTCTCTTGGCTCTTGTTGTTACGTCGAGTTGAAGTCCCGACAATTGATCAGCCAAATCGTCGATCTTCTGGGTAATGGTGGCATTCGACATTTTCATAAATTATGAAATTGGCGGTGGCAGCATAGGGGTTAGGTGAAGGGGGAGTAGCACGACGAGCATCAAAAAATAGTTGGAGGAGATGTGAAGGAACATTGGCTGCTTCGAGTTGAAAACCTGTGTTGCCCATCCAATCCCACTCAGGTTTAGGTACTTCTTTTCGAATCGCGAGAAATTTGTATCTGATAGTGCACATATAAAAAAAACAAACTTGCTTGCCACTACCATGGAGAGGGCACCATGAGGGTTTCATCTCATGAGGACGAGTCCTGTACACCGGCTCGGGATCAGAGAGTTGGAGGGGGGAACTGGGGAACTGCCTGGCTATGGCTGACATTTTAGTATGCCAAGACTGTGACTCTTATGGAAGATATCGTGATTCCACTGGATTGCACTGCCCAGAACAGTTGCACTGACCCACTATGTGCTACAGGGATTGATCTTTATTTCTCAGCGAATGAGCGTGTCTCCTCAAATGGAGTCATAGCCTCGTTAAAGCGAACCAAGTATTGCGTCAGACGAACGCAGCTCAAACAGTTTTGTATAGGAGTTGTTGTCTCCTAGCTGTCACATAGCAAACATGTTCTCAATAGAACGATGACCACTTTACGCCTGTGGATCAGCTTTCCGACAGCGAGTAAAAACGACGAGCGGGGTGCTTATGTAACCAGCGTGAACAGAGGTGGACATAAGGGGCAGCTTCGACCTAATGAAGTGACCTAGTAGGACACGACCGTCGGCCTCTACTAACCACAAGAAAGAAGGGACTAAGAATGGGGGACCGTGACTTAGGTCACTGAGACACAAGAGGTCAAAGCTGGAGCTCAGCTCAACTCTTGGCCTGTCTTATATATGTCTTTTACTATTAAATACATGAGGTCTGACTAAGCTGCTTGTGTCTAACATGAGGCAGTCTAGACTATTGATGTCATAGATAAGAGATAAGAGAGTCTAGACTTACGACGTCATTGCTGATGTCATATCACATGATCGGTCTAGACCAGTGATGTCATATTATGTAATGCAATGTGCCACATCATTGAGATTGTAAAAATGAGGCGAGTTTGAATAAGATTACAACATAAAGTGAGTATCCAACAAATGATGACAAGTAACTTATATAGCTTTTTGAGTTTTTAACTGGACAGATAGTTGACTTAGCAGAATGATGGTGATGCTTGCAGCTTGTGTACTGCAAGGCTGCAGTTTGAGTCACTTCAAGGATGGAGTTCAAAGTTCAAACAGAACCATTCAACTTTGGGCCATTCTGGATCAACAATTGTCTTCAAATTCCCATCCACACAACTGCCAAATTCATCTAGTCAAGCATAACTTTGATACTGAACACTGTGAGAAATAATCTTATTACTAATAGCATGATTTCAGCAAGGACTGCCACTCTTGTCAGTCCTATTCTGAACTTGCCCACCCACCAGCAAGATGCATGTTCTGAAGAGGTCTCAAACCCTCCTTGCAGGCTTTACAATGCCTATCATCATTGAAGATCTATTTTTCTATCACAATTACAATCACAATATCACAAACACTGTAATCTCAGCAACCTGCCCTCTGTGAAGGTGATGATTCTGAAAGATTCTCAAGATAGGGGCATACTGAGACAACTATTAGGACTCAATTTGAATCTGTGGGATGATCCAGATGAGGTGGACGAGGATCTTTGAAGGGCAATTCAGCTGCTACTGACACACTTTGTGTCTGCAGTTTCAAAATCAGGTATGTACACTTTATGAGCATCACATGAATTTGATTGAGGCAGGCCTTTATCAAAGGCACATGAATTTGATTGAGGCAGGCCTTTATCAAAGGCACATTCAAGACAATATTGAAGGATCTTTCAGCACCTAATAGCACTCATTTTGGTAATAGACATATAAACACTACCAGTATAGTGAGAAACTTATCAAGAAATCTGTTCAGCTGTTGAGCTGATTTAAAAACACAGTTACCACCTCTTTGAGGGTGTTAGCACCCAGGAATTCCTTGCGATTGCACATCTTGTGTAAGAAAGCTTTATTTTTCACTGAAGACCTAAGTAAGTAATTGTGGTAGCAAGTTCAAAATAGAGCTTACTTTGTCCTTCCTTATTTGACAGGTTGACCTACATTTCTTCAGATCACATACTTATCATGGAGATGCCATGGCCAATCCATGAAATGCCACTGACTGACCTCACAGATTCTATCTGCCATAAAATAGGCAAGCCCCAATATGATGAATACATGCTCCATATCAAAGTTGAAATGAACCTACCATTCCAATCACCAAAGAACAGATTTACAGCGACTTCCAATCTCGCCCTCAACCTCACCTCTCTGGTGAGCCCTGAAACCCCCAAACTTCTCATCATCACTGAGTGTGCATTCTTTCAGGACTACACCAAATTGTGGAAGAAATTGAGGAGATTGAGGTGCATCCCAAAGTGGTCCTTGTCTGAAGTGACCTATACCAGGACATGACCATCGGTCTCTACTAACTACAAGAAAGGAAGAACTGAGAGTGAGGGACTGTGACTTAGGTCACAAGACACAAGAGGTTGAAGCTGGAGTTCAGCTTGACTCTTGGCCACTTTATATATGTACTATGATATTAAATACATGAGGTCTGACTAAGCTACATGTGTCTAACATGAGGCAATCTAGACTACTGACATCATAGATAAGAGATAAGGGGTCCAGACCCAAGACATCATTGATGATGTCATATCACATGATCAGTCTAGACCAGTGATGTCATATTACATAAGCTGGTGTGTATCACCATTCAGATCGCAAAAAGTAGGGGGTTTTGAATATGGTTACAACCTTGTCATCATAACTCTCATCACCAAAGAACTGGACTATCATAGTCCTGGGCCAAATAAAGAATTAGATGTGTGGAAGCAATTCATCCAGAAGGACAAATACCATGATGTGAAGAGCTTTTCAAGCCTTGAAGACCCCTGTGCTACTACCATTGAGGCTCAAACACTATGCATAGATGTTGCTGGGCATGTTTGGTGCAGCATCATATCTGTTAAGTGTGAGTAAAGGAGGGCACTGACCCCTTTACAGCAGTGTGCATAAATATTGTCAGTTGTGACTTGAGTAAATACAATACAACATTGTTGGGACTTAGTAGAATTTCATCGTCGTGACTTGTACACTAGTGCTACCTCTACTCCCGATGGCCCCAAAACATTACAAGAGTGCTGAGTTCGTCGATTCGGATTTTGATACTGACACTGATCTGACCCGTTCACCATCACCAAACCTCAAGGCCAGCACTGACGATCATGATACCTCCACTAAGGTACTAGCCGACTCGGACACACACGACAGCATTGATTGTGAGCTCGACACGATGGAGTCGCCTCAGCTCCTGGACCCAAAGCCTACCCAGTAGAAAGGTAAAAAGTCGAAAAAAGGTAGCATACATTCAACGTTTTACCTGAGAGCAGAACTTTGCCAAATGGTGCTAACTACCTATAGTTCTGCCTCCTCAGGGGCCTGGCAAGCAGAAGAAAATGGAATCTGACCCTGTTCTCAAGATCACTTACAACTTGGCATTGTTCCCTGCCTCCGAGTTCAAGAAGGATCTGAAGAAACGGAAGGGATCGAACACCTACTTCAAGCTCAATGACGACGAGCCATTCGACACCTGGAAAGCTCAGTTACTGGTTCGGATTTCCAACAAACTTTCTCCTGCGACACTCTCACTCGATGACTATGACATCAATTTTACAATTCTGCGCATCTCTCCATCTCCTCTTGCTGTTGCAAATGAAGAGGATTATGACTTGCTCCATGAACATGTTAGGAAGGTGAAGAATTTCGAGGTAAATGTCATCATTCAAGCTAAACCAGTTCTGAAGGTCGTAATAACTTTGTCTTTATGTGCTATTGCTGATGAGACATCATAGTAAGAGCGCCAGAAAGAGAACACTGTGATCGTGAGCGATACAGATGATTCCAATGACGAGGAGCATCAGCATATCAAGAAGAAGAAGAAGGGGACACAGCCTCTGAAAGCTACCGATATCGAGAAGAAACATGAACCTATCAACAAGAACATCCTTGCTCTCCGTACTTGTTGGATGTGTCACAAGAAACCTGGATGCGAGAGCGAGTTTTGCTTCGTCAATGCTGCTGATGGTGGGCAGCATGTTCCGCTTACATTTGCGAGACTCGAATGCTGGGCTTCGGCAATGGTGGCCACCAATTTTGTATTCTTGATGATATATGTGATACTAAGCTATGTTTTTCAGCTGAAGGGTCCGAATATTGCAACGTTAGAGGTACCACCAAACCACCATCACTTCCAGATGGTTCCAGATGAGTTTCGTGGACAAACATCACTTCTTGTCGAATGGCGTCAATAGCTCGCTGAAAAAGCCAAAGCTACAAATGGTTCTATGCCTCAGGCTACAGCTCCGATTACACTGGCGCCTGCGCCTG
The DNA here is from genome assembly GCA_038094675.1 of Spongispora temasekensis. Lineage (NCBI taxonomy): Eukaryota > Fungi > Basidiomycota > Agaricomycetes > Boletales > Boletaceae > Spongispora > Spongispora temasekensis. The sequence goes on along the minus strand of JBBPUL010000764.1, from coordinate 645 downwards.
CCGGGCCAGTTGTCAACTTCAATTTCCCACCAGAACTCTTCCAGCTCCTTCAAGGGCAATGCATGCAACCACAGCCTCCTGCTATGACAAACGAGAGTGTTTTGGCTCCGACTCCCTCTCCTCATAGGCTGTTCTTGCCTCAGCAACTCGAGTCCATTGGTCTCCGCATGATGATCTCAGAGTTTCGTAGCATCTACAATCTCTCCAATGAACTGGAGCAAAAGTTGATCGCGCACGGTTACAACTCCACTCACACTCTCCATTTTGCAACAATTGATGATTTACAGTCGATCGGTCTTTTTAGGGGAGAGTTTGCACAACTCCAGGATGCAATCTCTCGTTGATGCAAAATAGACGGATGATGGATTTGGACAATACAGGTTGCTCTTGTATGATAGCGAGTCAGAAGTATTCCGAGTGTCGGATGTAACTGCGTGCATCCTCTGCTGTAACAATAAAGAGAGCTTCATACATGTCATAGAAAATTCCATCATCGGCTGTGAAAGCATCAGTGTTCTGCCGAATCCATGCTTTGATCTTCGAAAAAGCTTCTTCAATAGGATTGAGATCTGGTGAATATGGTGGAAGGAAAGCGAGTCGAACACCTGTAGGTTTCAGTATACCCAGGCCCTACTAGAGTAGGAA
>JBBPUL010000763.1:0-15061 GCA_038094675.1 Spongispora temasekensis | reverse complement strand
CTGAGCTCCCCTCTCTCTCACACACAACCACCCTCACAGCAACCTCACCCTCACCCTTACCCTCACCCTCACTCTCACCCTCATGCTGCAACAAATGCAATAATGACAATAACAATATCATCACATCATTGTGCTGTCATTGCCTCTCTTGGCCTGGCCTGACCCCCACCTCACCATTGCCCTCTCACTCTCCCTCACTTGGCCCACCCCTACCTTACTTCTCACCTTTATCCTTGCATTGTGTTATGACGAGCATGGGTAGCGTCAGCTGTAGACTCGATGTGCAACCTAAAGCTGTGAGATAAAGGCGAGAGGCATAGGTCCTGAGTGCAATGCACAGAGACTAGTCACTGCTCCACCTAGGTGAGTATGTAGTGATGTTGAAGATGAGGGCAGAGTATCCTCGAGCAAAGATGCTGTGAGGCCAAGTGGTTTGTAGGGAGAGCAAGGAGAAGCAAGAGGGTCAAAGATCCAATAGATTGCTATCTCGAGTAGGCTCAAGTTTAGGATACATGCTTGTGCTATACCTCTATAAATATGTGCAGGGGATGTGCATGGACCAGGCCAAGTAGAGCCTCAAAGACAGAGAAAGACATAAGGGGAAAAGAGGATAAGCATCTATGAGTCATCCACAGTATGAATGAGTAAGATGAAGACTGCGGATTGGAAATAAGAAGCAAATGCACAGCAAAGAAGATCAGAATAGAATGTGCTGCAGCATGAAGACTGCGGGAGCAGTAGAAGAGAAGCTCAGGTGAAATACCTGAGATAAAGATAAGCGGCATAAGGTGTCAGAAGCAATGAGTGAAACAAGGAAGCAAAGAGGGCATGCAGTGCCAAAGAAAAGAGTCTGAGGGTGAGGGAAGTGGCATAAGCCAACAGAAGAGGTTGGTGAAGGGGGTGATATGCAGTATCAGAGACCACAGGTCCAGGAGAATGGTGATAAGTATATGCTAGTAGGATGACCAGCGAGGCATGGATGAACCAGCAAGGATGGCTGGTGAGACATCTGGAGGTGCAATGGAAGGCGCTGTATCTAGGACAAAGGAAAAAGAGTAGGGGCCATAGACCAATCATAACACATTGCAACAAATGCCACATTGACAATGACAATAACAGCACATAGTTGTGCTGTCATCACTGTTATTGCTGTCATCTCTGTCTCCTTTTCCATCTCCCTCTGTTGGTCCACCCCCTGCTTCCCACCAGGCCCCACCTCTCACACTCACACTCAGCCTTGTGCTGCCACAATAAATGTGATGGTGATGATGACAACAATGTCATCATATCATTGTCATCTCACCCCTTCCTCTCTCTTTCCCTCTTCTCAATCTGCCCACATCTCCACCTCTCACCCTTGCCTCCACCCCTCACTCTCACCCTGATGCTGCAATGAATATGATAGCAACAATGACTTGATTGCAATGGCATGATGATATCATCATTGTTATCACTGTTGTGTGGCTCAGGAAGCCGGATCTTAAGCCAGGCTGTAGCTGGGTCTTTTAAGCCAAGCCATGCATGGCACAACACTAACATCATCAATGCTCAGCAATGTGGACTAACATGGCACTGCCACCACCACTGTGAATGCTTAGTGTTCAGCTGTTGGAGGTATTAGGCATGACAAAATGACAGGCTATTTTGACTTAATATTACTACATGACACAATGTACTTAGCTAATATTTATAAGTTGTGTAAGGAAGATATTATAGGTGCACACAAGTTGAAATAAGTATGAATGATATTCATGTAAAGTCCTGATGTGTGCCTCAAATGTTGTCACCACAACTCATGATGTGAGGTAAATATACTTACTATTGTATTGCAATGTACCTTGTTACTTTAAAATCACCATCATAGTATTGAGACAAACTCTAAGTTATACTGCAATTTAGAGGTAAATGCTGTAGAGTGACTGAGTACTAACACTTGCATCTGTTATATTAAGACTCCAACTTCAATTGACTACAACATCAGTGCTACAGTGAGTCCAGTTCATTCTGATGGACATTGAATTCTGATCCATGGAATCATGGCTTTTATATACATATATATGTAACCTTGATACAGTAAGCTAAATCTAGATTAGATAATAAGAGAAAATACATCCCATGGAAAATGCCATCTCAGTACTGGTACACTTGGTGAATGATTGTCAGTCCTTCATCATAATTGCTTCAGATTGGCCAAGAGATGGAATTCTGATATTCAAGCCATCAGAGTCATACCAAGTTCTACCAATAAATATAAGGCTGATATAATAAGATAATTGCAAGATCAGTAAATGTCAGTAGCTGCAAGGAGCATAGTAAAAATTAAATGTATGAACATACTATTTTATACTGGTACTTGTGAATGAATAATTACAATTACCTATCAATTCTTTGGTATGACTAGTTCCATATGTTTGAGAGATGTCATCCTGATACTCCAGCTATTAGGGCATTACACATAAATATAATGCTGCTATGACAAGATCAATGCAAGATCATGAAATATCAATGGTATCTGTAAGGGGTACAGTATAAAGGTAAACTTAACAATCAGTTATATTATTTATATACATATGTAATATATGTACATCTGATTATATCAGCTCCTCACTGATTTCCTGATGTCCTTTATAAAGCCATACATATAATTAAGAAGGATGGTGCATATCCTGCTGCCTGCCATCATGGTAGGGCCACTTCTCAGCCTGGCACTAAACCATCATGATGAGCTCCACATGACATCTCACTTTGCTGTGTGGGGCCCATATGAGGGGGATGCTTAGTAAATGAACACATGAAGAGAGGGAGTGCACAGCATCACTTATAGGTCATTGGCATCATACAGCACCTCAATGGTCTCATGCAAGATGTCCTGCTTATGGTCACCAATTACCATCCTCTCAATTGCTATTGCTGTCACAGTCACATCCACAGTCAGAGCAGCAAAGGTGGTGGCAGTAGCTGCAGCAGTGGGGTCATGGCTAGGACTCATGGTATTGGGGCTGGAGCTGGGGCTGGGGCTCAGGTTCAAGATTAGTAAGGTTGGCACATTGTTTGACAGGTTGAGCACCATTGTGTGTGTGTGCATGTATACATGTGTATGTGAGGGGGAGGCAACAAACAGTGGGGTGAGTGAGATGGGAACAGAGGTGGGCTTTACTGAACAGGGGCCCCACAGCATTGTCTGGGATCTGAAGTCACTGTGAGTCATGCTTAGTTATGTCATATGGTCATTGATCATTGCAGTGAGTCATCAGTACTCATTGTATATCATATATCAGATATCAGATCCATTAGCCCAACCTGGCCCCAGCTTTTGCATTTGTTCTATTATATTTATTGCATTCAGACATGCCTGCAATGTATTCTTTGCATGTAGGGTCAATAGGCACATGCCAGCTAACTGTGAAAACTGGGTGACCTGCTCTGTCAACACAGTGGTCACCATAGGCTGAATACATATCCATTCTATGAGCTTATGACAAACCAGAAAATTCAATAAGGGGCAGCATCCATGCAAAAGGGGTATAGGAGCAAGAATTCTTTTATGGGTTGAATCCTAAAAGAGTATCCAGGAAATAAGGCTGGATAAGGCCATGTGCAAATGTCCAATTTGGCAGATCCCATTTCTTGAGGTATTTATCCAGATGCCTCACTTCTTTTTTCACACTCTTTCCACATCCCTGCTGACCTCTATAAGTAGTTCTTTCCAACACCATGTAGCAGTGGATGTATATCAAGACCTTATAACCAGTGTTGATACTCAAGTGGCAGCCACTCAATTCTGGCTCATGATGTCCTCAGCCCCAAGCCAACATGCCTAGCAGCTGCCAACTCACTACATTCCTCTTATCCCTGTGTTTCCAAACCACCCAAAACCTCCTTCTAGATTTCTCCTTCTCTTTTTGGTCATGTTCTACATAGCTAGCAATCATCTACTACTCTGAACTACTCCATCCAGTCTTATATGGCAATGAGAACTTGAGAACAAATTCCCAAATTCTGCCATTTTTAAACTCTTCTAAGTCATGACTCTCTCTTTAGACTCTCCACACACTGTAATTATGGTGCCAGCCTCCTACATTTTTCACAATTCTCTGATGCTGCCAACATTCCCAAAGTGGATCATATGCTAGCTTTTCTTCACTTATTCCCTCAGCAACATAGATGCCATAATGGATCAATTGGGCATCCCATAGGAAGTGTTAAAAGACGTCATCTTCTTCATCAGCAAAACAACCTTTTGCATTTTGGCAGAGTATGGCAGTGTTCCACAAAGAGGTATCCAAAACTACAGACACTACAGAGCCTATAGACAAGGGTTGTTTTGCTAATGTTGACATCCTCCACATTCATAGGCCTGGTGTGGAATCTAACAGACTGATCAGTCTCTCTTTCTGAGCACAAACATTTAAAGTATCTCACTACCATCTGTAACTGGAAAACCAGGTGCACACACTTCTTGTATAAAGTGCAAAAGCTGTATAGCAAGCTCCTTCTGATGCAACCTAACCTAGATTTAAGTATGGGTAGAGACCATATTTAGTAGTTGAGGGGGATAAAGAGAAGAGGGGCACCGGTAGCACTGTTGGGCAGCTAGCAATGGTGTTGCCTTACACTCAGAGGTTGCAAGCTGGTGTTGGCTGTCCAGCTGTGTCAATGAGGGCAAAGAGGTGTACAAAGAAGAGTTGCCTCCCTTATAACTTGTAAACACTCATGATATAGGACTGGGGAGCAACTACTACAAGTATGCTACCTTTTATACTACTAACTACTGTGCATGGACCAAGTACAGAAGAGCTACCCTAAAGCTACTTAGTAAGCATGATGTCATACATCAGTCAGCAATGATGTCACAGTGATGTCATGGTTCAGATCATATGTCATAGGTCACATGATCCAGTCTAGGCCTATAGATAAGATAGGTGCACAAGATAAGGTTAGATTAGATTAGATAAATGCTGATGATAAGATAAGAAAGTGAAACTGTGATGCAGCAAATATCACAACACCTTCATACCTCCCTTGTTTTTCCTGCTGGTTGTGCATATCTCACCAACATTAAAGCCATGCTAGGAATTTACAGCATGGACCCATTCAAGCCTAGAATACTGTCATATGGCATGCCAGATGACTTGAACTGGTGATGAATTCAGCTTTCTGCATTCCTTACCTCCACTCACTCAGTAGTCCCTTCACCACCACCCCTCAACCTCCAAGCATTCTCAGATGCCAGTTCTAGAGTGGATCTTGGCATCACAATTGGTGTCAGGTTGCATACCTGATCCCTTTATCCCTCTTGGAAATCAGATGGCAGAGACATCAGCTAGGCTAAAGGGATTATCCTTGAACTCCTTGTATGTAGTGTTGCCACAGTTTGGTTTTTTACTTGGAACCCAGACAGAACTAAAATAATTCATCAAAATCCTATGTTGTTCAGGGTGATTTAAAACAGTTATCTAAGATACAACTATTTAAATATAGCTCAAACCTATTGTGAGAATTACCTTGGTCTGATGTGGTTTCTGGAACTGTGGCAACACTACTTGTATGTTCTATCATCTCTGCAGGAATATCTGAGACTCACTTCATTACCTTCTGTGACAACATTGGAGTCATCAAAGCATGGGCTAATGAACAGAGCCACAACCACCAAACCAATGCTGTCTTTAAGAGACTCTTCTCTGTTCTACAGGATGCTCACTGCATCCTCTCCATCCACTACATCCCTAGCCAATCCAACTCTGCTAACCCTTCTTTTCATGGCATATATCCCTCTGCACATCTCCTTCTTTCACCCATCCCCATCCCTGATTCCATCTGTCCCTTCTTGCTTAACCTTTTTCCTCCATAGCAGCTTCAGTGACCCTCATCCACCACTTCCATGATGCCCACCTGCCCACCTCTGCACCTCCCCCCTCCTCTGCACAAGAGGTCACTCCCCATCTCTTGTCCCTCTCCAAACCCTCTGTCATTTCTGCCACAAGCTCTGTGTGCAGCAACCCCCTAATCAACCCTTTGCTCCTGCATCCTCCATGTAGCACCAAGGAGTGATTAACTCACTGGTCCTCTACTCATATCAGGGCCCCCAGTGACTCTGCCTTTCTACTCTCCCATGATGAAATTGACCATATCTATGCAGTAATTTCCAAGGCCTAGGCAGAGAGTACAAAGGAAACATATGGTTTTGGCTTGTTAGCCTACCACAAATACTATAATGAAAAGTGCATTCCTAAGGTGCAGCATACTCCTACCATCCCTTCTGTGGTGGCAGCCTTCATTGCTCACCTGGCAGGCTTGCTCTCAAGCAGCACCATTGTAAATTACCTCAATAACATGCAGGCCTGGCACATCATGCATGGGCTCAGCTGGACCCTCAACAATTTAGAGATGGAGGCTTTATTGAACATCAATTGAACTCCCCAGCACAAAGAAGCCTCTCTGCAAACCCTATATACTGCACACCATAGCAACCATCTGCAACCACCTGGCACTCTCCCTTCCCCTTCACACAACCACCTTCACTTGCCTAATCATGACCTTTTATGCCACAGCCCACACAGGCAAATTCAGTCTGCACAACCTCAAATGTTTTGATCCAGCCATCTATGTCAAATTCTCGGATGTTCATTCAGAAACTGACTGCACTAGTAACTGGGTCATGATATTTCATATCTCCAGAACCAAATCAGCTCCCCATGATGAAGATGTCTACTGGGCCTAGCAGAGCAGACCCTCTGACCTCTGTCTTGCCTTTTCCAATCACCTGGTGGTCAATGCACCCTCTCCTCCCCCCCAGACAGCCTGCTATTTACATGCAGGATAGAAAAGAAACACAATCTCCTCATCAAACAGAAGTTCCTAGCCATCTTGGCATCAGCCATGTGTGCTGCAGGCCTTCTCCCCTTCCAAGGACATGATATCAGAATTGGATTGACCCTTGAGTACCTCCTCCAAAACTTGCCCCTTGAAGTAGTCAGATCAAGGGCAGATGGGCCAGCGATGCATTTGAACTCTACCTCTGCAATCATGCCCAGATCATCATCCCTTATATCTAATCCACCCCACCACATGCCCTTCATGAATCGGCCCACACAGTGCTCCTACCCTCAATCAGACATTGAACATACATTCTCTTTGTCCTTCTCCTGATTATTACTATGATTACTCTGCTTCATTGTGGTACATTTCACCACTAACTGTTCTAATGATACAGCCAATGGCAGAAGATATGTATATGAGTTCCACCCTGACTACCTTGTCACTGCCCAGTCTTGGCCAATGTTTCTGTATGCCAGTGGCCAGTTTGATCCTAACAACCCTGACAACAGCCTGTTCAAGGGCAAATTGTCAGAGAAGGTGAGCCTGACATCACAAAAGCTTACTTATTATTGATACTCTATTTCAGGCCTTTAAAGCTTTTTTTGTTTCTCTAAGTGCTGTGGATGCTTCAGTCAATGGAAGCCCCAGGCCTCTTTGACCAGACATCACTGTGGAGAAAGATGGACATGGGCTCATATAGTGAAACTGATAGGTATGAAGACAGTTGAACCATGTGCCATAGCCTATGTGGCTTGCCAGGTAAGTTGATCACTCAATGTATAATTCTAACTGATTGTTGGACTGGTAGCTTCATTTTGCCCTATCCTCTGTTGGTTCATGGGCAATCATCAATGGTGTGTTTGATAACCATGAATTCTATGAGGCAATAGTGGAATGACTCAAGGAAACTAAGACTGAGGAGGACAAAACATTGGTTGACAACCTTTTGTTGTGGTAGAACAGCCAAGTCCATTAATTATTATTCTGACTGATGCTGATTGAAAAGCACAGGAAAGTATTTGGACTGACATTTTCTTTTCAGATGGAGCGAGACCACTCTACTCAGAAGTCTGTGGCAAAGTCGCTCAAGATGTGTGCTGTTTTACTACTACTGGTGGACTGACTATTGTGTAGTTCAACCAGTGTAGTATTTGAGCATGAATTGCATTGATCGATCTGGCTGGGCATCTTTCATATCTATCTGAATGGGTCATGAAGAAAGTAATATATGAAATTATCATTGTGGTTTTTTTTCTAAATATACATACCATACAGCAGGGTAAAACAACAGGCAGAAAGTAAGTACATAGGAGGCACTGAGATACAAGAACCATTCTGCCTGCTGGAAACAACTCCCGATGTGAGCATTGCCACAACCATGTCTAGTAGAAGTAGTATTTAGGAATCACTATGATTATATCAATGTGCCAGAAAGAAATGTATTATCAAGACCACTAAGAATAATAGCACTCCAGAGACCAGACATAATTCAGAGAAAATGGATGTGAGATCCAGGTGTTTGAGGGCTGGGAAGCCCCTCATTGATATACTCACCTTTGATATAGTTGAATGTTATTGAGTGAGATCAGAGAGAAAATGTTCAAACTCTATATAAAACCAAGCAGAGTATGAACCATTACAACATGTATTACTATTAGTACTGAGTTCTGTACATAGTTCCAGATATTCCAGGGCTTCTGAGTGCTCTTCCAAGCTTTCTGAGTTTTGGAAGGATTTGGGATGCTCCAGAAGCGCTTGGAAGACTCTAGAAGCATTGCAACTAGTCCAACGTTCAACACCAGGAACTGGTATTATGTGAAGCAGGAGCTGTCTGAAGAGAGGCATTGAGAAGAGGGCTTGACTCCTCAGTCAAACAAGTCTGGGTGACCATGGTAGAATAAGATGGATGCCAGAACTTTTACTATCACTGGGTCCACTGCCTTTTCTGAAAAGTTTGGGTCTGCAGTTGTCTCACTTCCTCACACATCATGCATCATGATTAAACATCCATCTGATTGGTATTTCCATCAGGGTGATTCAGACAGTACATAGTAACCTACTTCCTATGTTGAGGCAAACATGCATTGAGTTGTAGTGGCATGGTAGCTGACCTGGAACAAGGTGTGATCACATGAGCAAAGAGGGCATGGGGTGGAGCTTCTGTGTGTTTGCTTGCCTCCACCCCTATGGTTTGTGTTCTCTTTTATCTGTGTCTATTCTATAGCTAGGGTAATCAATTCACTTGGAATGCTGACAGATCTGCCTCCCATGGTAGCCCTACTATGAGTAAGGGCTTACCAACAGTACAGAGCTCTGCTTGTTCTCATTTGGTCCTAATGGATGCACAACATACTATAATATCACATTCAGTCATGACCCAAACAAGCATCGCTGGACAAACTCTACCAGTGGCCGCGATGGCTCGATCTCTCCTGGTAAACTCAACATCCCAAACCGCCCCGCCTTGGCCCACTCGTCCACTACAGGCACCCCCCACAGCGCGAGCCACCCAAACGTCCACGCCCATCCCCACACCCCACTCACCTGCCTCCCCGTCTTCATTCTCCACACATGCTCCAACACGACCCCAATCCCATTCATCACCCAGGCACCAATCAACGTGACTGAGTGCCCACCTCTTCCAAGAGACCGAAGTTCCATATCATGGAAAATGCCTGAGACCAAAAAGCCGCCGAGTGGGCCAGCCCATCGGCCAAAAAGGTAGTTGAACGGTTGGATACCAAGCGTGACGAGAAGTTCACGCATCATTTGATGCCATCGACGTCCCCAGAATTCGGTCAGTGATGTCGACAGCCACGGAGAGTCAAAAAGGGGTGGCCATTGGGACGGACGATGGCGAAACACGACTATGCATACAATTGCCATGAGTTGGTATCCCCACTGGATCGTGAAGTATGTCAAGAGAATGGCTAGGAATGACACGAATATAGATCGCAACAGCTCAAGGAGGGGTGGGAGAGTATGGTCGAACAAAGTGCCACCAGCGATCGAGCCGAATGTTTCCGGAGACAAGGCGCGGATGACCTGAATACACGCGTCGAAGGCAAAGGCGTGAAAAACCAGTTGGATAGTCGACCACAGCACAAAGACAAATCGAGAATCCATCTCAAAGACGGGTCTCGGCACGACGAGCCCACGTGGCCAGTCCCAACCGATTCCTCGGGTGTTCAGAATTAGATCCCATGCATTCCACAATGCCGTGTAGATGTTCTGGGTATCTGGTTTTCCGACAGGCTCCGTTGTTGACAGATTTCGTCGACGTCGAAAAGGTTGTTTCGCGCTTGCCCAGACTGCAGCGCGCATCGAGATCGAACAAATGTGCGTCTAGGATAGATTTCACCAACAGCAAAATGTCTGTTGAGCCAGTCTACTCACCATGAGGACGGTGTTCATCTGAGCTTTCTTGAGATCTCCGCCCGACATATCAACGAATGCACAGCGCCAGGCAAGCCACATCATGACGGGCAGTAGCGCAAGACGATAAAACCGCGTTCCTTCATGTTGTACTAGTACTCCCATGATGTATAAGCATATGTGAGGTGGTAAAATGTATGCAAGAGAGGTGGCGCCGTCGGCGACGACAACCTCTCGCGACACTGCAGAAAACACAGCTGAATCAACACTTTCAAAGGTGGTCATCATGACCATGGTTCTCCAGGATAAACCTGGGACTTACTTCAGTGACGCGTGGGCCATCCGAGTCTTTGTCGTGCAGGGCAACGTCGTCAAAGATTGATGATCGGTCGCATTTTCAAGTCTAGCAACTTCAAGGAAGGCTGTTCAATTCATTCGCACGCTAACATAATATTGATCGATTCCAAACGCCCGGCAGCCGAGTGAGAATGTTTACTAAGTGTGTCTAGTTTATGAAGGGACAGCCAGACATGCTATATCAGTGGTTCTAAAGCGTCGTGAATTAAAACCAAATACTAGCGAAATCAATATCCTACCATAACGAACTTCGAGTCAAGCAAGCTGCGCAAATCCAACTTTTTTCGTACCATAATCGAACACCGTATAGACACTACGGAGAAAAATCGCCCCGATGATCCAGTAATCTGGCAAAAGAGACGAAAAAGTAGTACCGTTCAACTTGAAGCACAAACAATGATCGTGATGGATGAGACCTACCGGAACGTTTTATGTCATCCTCAGAAACAATGCCACTGAAACAATCAGACGCTCCATCATATATTGGTCCTAGGTTAATGATTTCGTGTGGAATCCGGAAGAATATTTCTTCAAAGACAAGCTCAACAGATGGGAACTGATCGCAGGGAACTGCAGGACAGGGTCAATAAAGATATATATTGACGGCACCAACTCATACATAAACGGGTCAGGACCTACAAGAGTAGAAGCCATGCGCGACGTGGCGACCACCAAACCTCCTGTGTAAGAACTCAACTCGTTCCCGATCACCAATGATGAAATTGGCTCCAGTGTCGATGATTGCTTCCTTGCATTGGGTGAGTCGTTTGCGATTCAAGACAATTCTTCGAAGGTACACCTTCCAAAGCCCCGCTATCTATATGATCAGTGTAAATGGATGTTTATGCACTCCATGTCTCAACGTACCTCGTCAATCACAGGGGCATAGGTGATTCTACCATTATATAGACGAGAGTTTGCTCCACCGATATACAGCTCACCTCCGTCTGAGGTGAGCTTGACTGAAAATGTAGGATTAATCATCTGTCTCTCCTCAACCAGGTTTGCAAAGAAGGAATTAGCTGGATAATGCGAGGTAGACGAGAATGCCAATCCTAAAATCCCATCGGATGGGAACAACTCTTCGATCCCTCCAAGACCGAACTTGTCGACGGCACCAATGGTTTGTGTGTTTACCTTCCATGGACAATCAGGAGTGAATTGTGTGAATGATAATGAAAAGACATACAGCGAAGCGAGAGATAGTCACATTGTCGGTGTATAGCATCCCTGAAACGAAGCTTTGTTCATTAAAGTCTATGCGGAAATCCTTGATTTCCGCTTTGGCTGTCTTGGACTCGGCAGGATCCCAAAGATCAAGGTTCCCCCAGTCACTGTAACAAGTAGGTACTAGCAAGAAGAGGTCGCTGAACTACAATAGGTAACAATTTGCCCCAAGACCTCATGGTACTCACGAGGCACCAGTGGCGATGGAAACTGCGTAGAAATTTAGGTTAATTACAATTTCCCATGCAATGGAATCAAAAAACGACCGACCAGTGAAGGGTTTTGGAGGTGTACCAACGAAGATAGTGGTAAACCAATATGCCTTGCGATAACCTGCCAAGGGTAAGGCTGTGCCTGGTTTCATGGCCCTCCTCCATTTTTCTATTTTTTGTGAATTAGGACAACCAACGGCTGGCGCCATTTTTGTATCCCTCTCGTTATTTTAGAGCTACGGAGCCTCACGCTGAAGTGCAACAAACGAAGCATATGAATCCGGTACGATTGGCCCATGGAGAAGAGTGAGATTACTCAGGAATAGATCCAGCATGGGCGACGAGTGCATCAAAATCAACGGTATTGTTCGGGTGCTACAACGGCGGCTGCAAAAAGTGTGAAGCACATTCGAAATAAATGGGGCGAAACAAAATGGAGCTCACCTTCGGCTGTACGCCTTGAATGCAGCAACAGGACCACGATTATCAGTCCGATTATTAAACAAGAATAGGGTATGAACCTATCGGAAAATACACTGAAATGGAAATAGAGATTGACGAGAACACAAACGTGAAAGCGCTCACTGGGTGAGTCCCACTCGCAAGCCTCCGAGACCTTCCATGAAACTGACCTGTAACTCCAGTAAAGCCGAGATACCCTGATGGCTATCAAATGAAGGGTAGGCAAACTAACTGAAAAGGACACACTGAAACTCAAACAAAAGCCGATGAGGATGGTTGTCAAAGGTGCTGATCCTACTCTTACTATCTGATGAATATCAGCGCATCTGCCAGCTCGTCCTTTTCATACAAATCTTCGGGTCCGTCCTGATCAAGATCCTTCGACTGAATCTCAGCCTACGACGCACCGGTCCACTTTTGATGTGGGCCGAACTTGTGCGATTAGGCTGTTGGCACCAAGTCCGCCTACTCGTCCGCCTGGCATTTGGCAGGACTGCGCAACGTGATGCACGGTCTACAGTAAAGCGATAAAACTCCATCAGGTGGCTGGCACCAGCCCGACCGCTATTCTTCTGAGGTGTTCTAAATAGGCTTCGGCTGGAAGCCTTCCGATGTCAACTGCCGGCTCGCAGAGATGACTGGCGCAGCTGGGTACCATAGTTGGGAGGATGGGCGGTGGCGAGCAAGCACTGGTGTGTCCGAAGAAGGCCGTTGTGGTCTTGCTAGCTTGTAGATTCGGAACAGGATGTTTCCAATCAGTGCAAGATCGTCTGAGCACGTACGTCATGCTTGTATAGTCAATGTTACGACAGCAGATGGCCACAAACCGCATGTCCTCCCTCCAACTCGAATCATATTGCATTAGTACAGTGCGCACGCCAGCGCTTGTCTGCTTCACTCCATACCAACGTGGGTTCTGCTAACCATTCCCCCCACGCATCCTCGATCGACTCGCGTATCGTCTCTAAATCGCTCGGCAAACGACTCCGATCGGTATGTTGTAAACCATAATAGCGACCCATCTCGCTGGACTGTTGGAAAACACGATTCGAAAACGGAAGGCGAAGGTCTTCATAAATCTTCAATGCCTCAGTGATGTTGCCTTGATGCGTCAGCTCGTGTGTTAACAAGCGGCCCAACACAAATGCGTCTAGTATAAGTAAATCAAATGTTTCGAGTTCCATGAAGAGCTACTCACTTCCATCGCTTGTCCCGCGCCAGCCCCAAAGTGGGGTTCCATTGAATGTGCCTACCAGATGTTCAGTTTCTGCTATGCAAACCAAAACCCGAAATCTTACAGCATCTCCGAGCAAGGCAACCCTACCATCTACATAATGAAGTAGAGGTCGGGTCGAGTGCAGTGCCCATCTCGACGGCCTTTCGACACACTAAATAGCAGGTCAGGAAAGAGAGAGACTATATGAATGAGGGATGTCCGTACCTTGACCAATCCTTTCGCATGGACCTCCCACTCTTCAAACTGGTCTAAAATCTCCTTTTCGGATACGTCCTGAACCCACCGACCATCAAATGATGTCCCATGTGCATCCCTGTTGTGAAGGTATACAAGAACATTGATCAACCGTCCCTGGGAAATCGGGAACGTGACCATATGCTACCATGTCCATTCGTCGGTCGGTGCCACCGAGGCTCTGAAGTTGCGTCATCCTCACCTTGTTTCTTCCGAGGTACTGATCCTGAAGTCAAGTCATCCATTCGCAGGAAAGTGGACGACATGGCTCACTAGTGTCAAGTCCATTGGTGCTTCCACGTCAGGATATTCCTTCGCCAGTTTTTCAGCCGGAATCAGGTTCCTGTATATGAGAATACCCGTCCAGTGCATCAGGAAAAAAGGTTTGTGCCTGTAGCACAGCACAGCAACATAGCATTATGTCGTCATGGCTTATAAATCACATTCTACAGTAGACGACCATAGCGTACTGTAGCACAATCCGATACATTATCTTTTATGTCAACTACTGTAGCACAATCCAACGAAGAACATTTTATATTGACTACCATGTTGACTACTGTAGCGCCATCCAATATAAGCATACTATATAGAACTATGTAGTACAATCTTGTACAGCTAAACATGCAAAGGCGCTCGCGGAATCGCTCATCTGACTTCCGCAAGTTTCTTACGCCTTCCCTTGTGTGAATGAGGACCTGTAGTAAGCATAAGAGGAATTGTGCGGAATTGGATGAGAATCACCCCAAGAGATGGGGGTGTGGAAATAAATGCGGATATGGGAAGGCGGCGGCAGAGGGCAGGAAAAGCAGGGGTGGTGGGCGCGCATTTCCGTGTGGACGCGGTGTGTGGCCAGCAAGGTGAGGGGGCAGACAAACGGCGAGCACGAGTGCCAAGAGAGGGCGGAGGTGGACACGCAGGTACATTCGCGTCTGGATGCGACAGGTGTGGCCACGGATGTCCGTGTGGACCTGGTGAGCAGCAGGCTTGAAGGTGAGAGAGGCGGGCAGACTCGTGTGGGCACATTGTCATGTGGATGCGACAAGTGAGGTGTGCAGTAAGGGCAGGTGCGGGTACGCACGTTCGGAGCTGGCTTGTCTGCAATGTACTTGGTTAGTCCCAGTTCAACCGACTCCCT
>JBBPUL010000762.1:0-15062 GCA_038094675.1 Spongispora temasekensis | reverse complement strand
ATCTGTCATCCTCCCTCATCGTCATGCCTGGCAGGCACTTAAACGTGATGGGCAATTCTGCGTGGTGACTGGACAAGAGTTTCATCCCAGACGTTTCACACCCTATCTAGCGCATATCATTCCAAACTCCGTGCACAAAAAGGTGTGTACAGAACTATTGTGCCACGGTTTCTTTCACAATCAGGTGGCTGTGACCTCTTACAAACATGCCCTAAGCCAATCTACTCTCTCAATATTTCATGTCGGGGGTCGTCTGCTGCCCTCGTGGCATGGCTTTGGTACAGTGTTGAGCACCAGATCACAGAAAAAGAAGGAAGACTCATCGCTGCACCAAAGCCTAAAGCTGCCAAAAGACCGAATTTTCACAAATACTATTTTTCTTCTTTGGTCCACTCGGTAACTGTTCGCCTGCTCTGTGCGAGTCGAATGCTACTTCCTCCGATGGATTCCGAGTGAGCGTTGAGGAGACACACAGCTCTACTTAGTAGGTAGGTGTTGTGCTGACGTGGCTTGCCGGTGGTCTGAAAGCTCGCAAGGTATGTAATAATAGTACACATTTACTCAATGTCCGTGATGAACGATCTAATGCTAGCACCCCTGCCATCCCTCGCGGTATAGCATATCCTCCCCGTTGAACAGTCCAAGGAAGACACAAGAGATGAGAAGATTGCTGACACTGTGAACGTTTGCCAACGACGCCCTCGCACGTCTCTCCAGACGCGTCGATCGTGAACGGTACTATGACTCGTGACAGGAGACTCGGACAGTCACCGTGATACGGATGTCGATCATCATCATCATCCTCATCCAACCGATGGCCTGGAAACCGCAAGAAACCTTTTGCATGCCCGTCGTCTGAAGCGTCGACATGGAACGTGATGCCTTGAACGGACGCTGGGAGCTTTACCTCGAACACGTTGTGCATGTCGATGGTCATCTTTATCCCTCTCGCAAGGAGTGTCAGATCGATGCAAGAGAGATGCCAATGACTAGCGTTGTCGTCACTGGGCTCCCCCGGCGGTGGGTGCTGTTGCTGCTGGATAGTAGAAGGCTCTCTTCTCACTACGGCTAACAGTCTGATGTGGGTTGCTCCATGGATGGGATTGATGATGGCGTTTCGGATGACCTTGATACTTTCGATCGTCGTCATCATCGTTGTCTCCCCTCCTCCTCCTTCTTCGTCGAACAGCATGGCCTCGTGAGTCTTGCAGAGGTGAGGGATCCTGCCACTGGGCTCATACCCATCGGATTCACCGGGAGGCGGTGGCAAGGGCAAGGCCATAGCCCGCACACGCATGGATGCGGGAGACAAGCCTGGACATTGATCAACGACGATGACGTGTGTAGTCGTGAAAAGAGTAAATAAAACCTGTCGTGCCAAAGTTATCAAGTCCACGATCACTCGCGACTCTTACAAAGTGCCATTAGTTTCACTACCAAGTAGCTGATTCGTCAGTGTGTGTATAAACATTTTCTCCAAGGCTAGGAATCAGTGGTCATCGGCAGTCCATCGAGTCGCTGGCAAGTCCAACAGATACGGGTACAAAAGGGTATTTCTTCAAGCGTGGTATGAATCGTCGCAAGTAAGTAAAGGACCATTTAACTGAGGAAACAAAAAAAAAAACAGCTGATCATGATTTCACCACGCTTTGATACCCCATCCCATCAAAGAGAAAAATAACGGGATCCCCTCGGAACTGATAACGCCAATCCCAGCATACACGACGACCTTGGTGAGCACTATATTTGCACGACGACTTAGCCTTCACCGAAAAATGTTGAAATTAAAACGCACCATCGGCATCGTATCGCTTCACCTCCTTCGTCCCTACCTCACCGGCACCTGTCTTCTCCGTTGTCTCCAAATCAAAAGGCTTCATCCCCTCCTCTGCACCGTTACCAGCCTTTCCACGGACGGATCCCAGATCCTCTGACCCCATCGCACGACGCTTGATTACCAGTCGTTCCAGGCCGGAGCCCCCAACTCCAGTGGCTTCCAGCGTAGCCGGAAGATCGATCACACTCGGGATCGGATAGAGACTGTTCTTCACCGGTAGTCGACCATAGTCAGTCGCAGGTGTGTAGAAACGCCTATGCGGCAGGTCAAAGTGAGGCGCCAACGAGCGGAAGACGGGTGGTAGGATGGCAAGCAATATTGACTTGGCGAGAAGGCGCCAGACAAATATAATCAATATACCTGTGTAGTGCATTCGATTTGAATGGTTAAAAATGTTCAAGAGTCGAACGGCGGACGCACCGGTGCCAACTTTAGTACCGACAAGGGTCCACCACGTTATTCTCTCGGACCAGGTCCAGATATTACCTTGACCCCCAGGCATAACCGTGCCCAAGAATTTGTCATTCAGACCAGTATAAACAGAATGCCACTGCGCTAAATAAACGCCAAGAACAACAGACACGAATGCGATCGCATCTTCGAAACATGGACAATCGTCCACTGGCTGCGGATGATAGTGTACCAACAAGAGGCAGAGTGGTATCAGCACGGTGGGGACTAAAAACAGAGCCAAGGCAGCATTTGTCAGATGAGTAACGCAATACTAGGACAAGACACCTTACCTGCCCAAGATCCGCTCTCTAACCAGCGTCCCATTGCATCGCTTGTCAATAGATATGCCGCCCAAATAGCAGCTCCCAATGCCACACCCATAGTACAATCCGTGAAAGAGTGCATGCCTGTATAAATCCTGCCAAAGACGATCGTGATGACATACAATGCCAAGACCACGCAAGAAACCCAATATGTTGTGCTGGAAATGCACGAATAACCCTTGTAGGCCGAGTAAATATGGCCAAAGATGAAGAGGGCCATGGACATGCTATTAGTTGAGTGAGTAGATGGGAAACCGTATTCGAGGTGGTGTGAGCCAATGACTACAAACAAGATGAAGAGATAACACCAGCGATAACAAAATGCCACGTACTCAGACGATCTACTGGAGGCGCGAATGGGCGTGGTGCACACACAAGATCCTTGATAAACGAAGAGAAGTAGACACCGGATGCCAACACAACCACAAGGCTGGGAAAGTATAACATTTAAATACTTGTTGCGACAGTAGAAGTACTAGACTTACCCTCTCCCTATTTCCGGGAACCCAAAGAAAAACAGGATTGGGAGTCCAATCATGAAGAAAGTGTGCGTCCCAAGTGTGGAAGAGTACAGGAAGTAACTATCCAACCAAGAACAGCGAACGAGCGTCTGACCAAAACCAGAGATTGGTGTGAACAGAGATGTAAACGTCCCGCCCGGTAAGAACTCACCTGTATGCGTCCAATGACGATACTCTCGCGCGCGACGGCTTTGACGAGCTGAGTGCGAATCGCAGCCCGCCACCACGACAACGTCGCGTTGTAAACGTCTTCTGAGAGCTGTCCGGGCGTATCTCGCGGTGATGGCATAGAAGCATCAGATTCCGGCGAGTGGCTCTCTGATGGCGACGACATAAACGTAGGTGGGCAAGTTAGAGTCGTTTACAGAGCTTTGTCCGGGCCGTGGTCGAGGAGACGCGAGGGGGATAATTCAAGTATGCACGAACACGGAATGTTGCTGGACTGGAATGAGAACAGGAAAAAACGGTGGACACATACCCCTAAACAGGCAAGTGGCAACTGCGGCACCGCCTCCCCCTTTGCCGTGGTCGGCCCGCCCGGTGAACAATGTGTACGGGTGACAATGGCAACAACAACACGTCGCCAAACGTGTCAACTGGCACGGTAGCGGACACGAAGACAACTGAGACGAGGTGCAAGCCCTTGCACATCCTCACCCGTTTCGCCTGTCCGCTCCCATCCTTCACTTAGCACACACGCGCTCCCTCGTTCGCAGACACGTCTTGCCTCAACATTTCCGTTGCACGCATCAGTGGCTGCAGCGCCCTTTGGTCGAGCGATCATGCCCGAATGGGTTCCCACCTACCCTCACAGCTCGGCTGGAATGCTGTGCCTTAAGCCCTCTCATAGCACGTCATCATCAATGTATATACTAATCACAATATACATGCATCTTTCTTTCGAGTCACCACAGATGCATAAAATCAATTTTCAAAAGGAATTGCCATTTAAAGTTTCAGCCTGAGTTGGCAAGAAAACAACAAGCAAGGTTTTTGCCGACGGCAGTCGGCATTCCCGAGTTGAAGATGGGCCCTTTGAAAGCTCAAACAAAACCATTGAAATCTTGGGCACAAGGATCCATATTACGTATATCGAGACCAGTTGTGCATCCCACAATTGTTCATGTACTAGGGAATGCGGACTGGACAGATCTAGTCGCACCCTCGGTTGAAATCGAAAAGACTAATATCAAGTACTATAGCTATCTCGCTGACTGCAGGCCCAGGATTCATGCAGTTGGGCTTGCCAAAGTGATACCAGCTGCGGTATCTTTATAAATGATGGATTCAAATCTTATAACTTGTCACAAATCGCTTCCCTTTTTTCGTACATTGCCTCCAGTCACGAAAGAATGGTGGAATTCGGTGACGGTACCTCAAATTAACCCTTTGCCTTCAGTAATACCACGGCCCTGAGGTATTTAGATCGGTCAAAGGCAGTGGTTAGAGCTGCAGTGCAACGGCGGACTGCGCCGCAGACTATTCCTTGTACTAGGCGAACCTGTGCGTCATACTGCGCGGCGTAGTCGAAACTGCCTGACATGGCACTGCGGATACAGCAACCGATCTATCACGGGCGATGGTTGTGATCACAGCCGGAGCCAATTTCAGCAATCATCGGTCCGAATTCCTGGTCATCTTGAGCAGGACATTTTAAATAGTAAAATAGCCAGCTTGTTGGTTGGAACTGGAAAACGACCGTTAACGCATGGGGGTTGGTTACATTTTGTTCTGCAGCCAACTGCTCTGGAAAACCATTTCAATAAAGTATCCAGAATGTATGATGCAGAGGCGACCACAGAAAATGGCAACCGTATCGCCAGAGCTGAGTCAAAAGTTATCAGCAAAGCGCGCAGCAAATATTTCTGTTTGAAGAAACGCACTGATCATTGCATTACCAAACTTCCGACTCCCGCTATACTCCATTAGAGTAAGTAACCATTCCAACAGAATGAAGGAAATCGACTTTCGTGCACCTAATCCATCCAGGGAACACCGAGTCCAAGAAGGGACCTATCCTCTAAGTTAGTCGCCGAACGACAATATAAATAGGGAGTCTGAAAAGGCCATAGATCATTGACTTACTTTCCTTGTATCGAACGCCATGCGTGTTGCATTCGTCTTCTCCATTCTCGCCCTCTTCTCTGTACAAGTGTCTGCTGCACCCGGAGGTCCGATCAGCCCAGTGGTCTCCGGGACTCGAGTTCCTCCAAATGAACCAGCGAATCCAACGCTTTCATTCAACCCTGGAGGCCCACTCATTCCTGCGTCATCCGGGATCCCCAATCGATCTAATCATTCACACACCCACACCCATACATCGCTCTCATTCACCCCTAGTGAAGGCCCGTCCGGGTTTCCCACACCATCGTCGATGTCATCCAACCCCAGTGGCCCAATCACCCCTTTGACCTCCGGGACTCCCGTTCCAAGTCAGCAAGCTAAGAGGAATTAGAGGTATACTTCGTCGATTCGAATGTGCTATGTAGCTTCGGTAAGTGATTACGTTCGCTCGGCCATGCGAGCTAAAAATCAAGTACATAGCTCACCCATCTTTTTCTCGCGAACATGTATCCTGGATTCAACACAGATGCGTGTTGTGGTTAATGTCGTAGAAGCTGAATAGGACAGAGAGTCCGAAAGTAGAGTATGGAGTATAATACGTCCATGGACTTGGCGGAGTTTTTTTTCACGTATATCAGCTTTTGGACTCATACCAAGTTATATACTTGAACTTACTTATTTCTAACTGACGAAGTGTGGGTGAATTTATCAAGGCCAAGCTAGCGACTGTGTGGGAGTCTCGGTTACGTCGGATTCAATTTGGCCGCCTGCTTCCAAGTTAAAGAAAAGGAACTAGATCCCAAATGGGAGACACCCTCTAACACTAAGATTTTGCTGGGGAGGAGTCGCTGGAGTAGTCACTTGCGGTAAGTAATCATGAGTGCCCGCTTGATTCTTCCTACCGCTTAAGAAAAGACCAGAGGAAGAACTTGATTCGAGGCGTATTTGTATATGGACTTTGTATCAGTCAGAAGGTGCTTGTCCTGAGATTAGCGCGTGGCGTCTAAAAACTCAGTAAATTGACGTGACGTGTTCGTCACGCCGTCACCGTAACTGCGTCGCACCACGATCCTGACTGACTTCTTCAGCGTCGACAACTACAGCCATAAAACTTTCGCGGTCTTCTCTGGGGAAAGCACATCTGCAGCGTGGCTTAAACCTCGAGTGCTTCTCGGGAGGTACAGGGGGAATAACCATTGGAATGGCCTGCAAGATGGATAGAGATCGTTTCGGCACTGGCTGGTATCCACAAAGGATGAATATTCCATCGCGCAGGCGCTTCCGATCTTCAGGGTGACACCAAGGCCTTGAGAAAAAATATACGATTCAGTGCCGCCGCAGGCTCAGCGCTCAGCGCTCTATGACACTCCAATATCTGACTCTAGTAAGATATGGGCGCTGATGAATTCGCGCATTCACAATGTTACTAGTTCAAGGGTGCTTTCCATGTCAGGTATGTCGAAACCAGCTGCTTTCAATGAGATTGCCAAACCAGTAATGAATATTATTCATGGAACTCGAAAGTTGAGATTGATTCTGATGATTGAATGACAGGGATCCTGGAATGTGGTTACCCTTTTTTCCACGGCGGCGAGTTCCAGCCATTTCTGCGGCAGAATACGCCCTTGAACGTCATGCCGATTCAAGATTACGCCGCCGCCCACTACTGGTTTAAGACTCTTAGCCCCACTGGCCAAGTATATTTTTAACACCCCGATCGTTTCTAACGCCAATGATCATCGTGACAATACAGCCTGAGGTGAGGAATCCAGCACTATCAGCATACATACACTCGTTTGGGTCATAGTGAAGTGTTGTCGAACTTTGTAGTTGTGAATATCAGCGAGGACCGGTGTCACCCTCGATCGGGTTCTGGCTTCCTTACGAGGTGATATGGTCTTGATCGAACTTTGGTTCTTTCGCAGTTGGCCAAGACTCCGGACTTCGTTTGAACCGGCTTGCCGAGACTAACGATGGTCTCGTAACGGGGCATGCGTGTACAGAAGAGCGCTTGCGTCCAAGTCTGACTTCCTATATTATTTGGGATGGAGATCGAAATGGCCTGTTCAGGATCATAAAAGCTCGAGTGCAATCCCGCCAGCATTCTTTCTCTCGAGATCATCTCTCCCTTGATAATTGTCTACCCTCACAGACATGGGACAAGAGCCTTATCCCGTCATCGGTGTCCATAATGACTCAGGGTTCCAGCTCCGTCTGGAGCCCCGTGATCTTGAAGCGAAGCCTATCCAGTTTTCCCTCTTTATTCGAGCTATGAACAAGATCGTTGACATGAACAACAAGAATGACCAGAGCCCTAACTCCATGAACAAATCCAACAGCTGGTGGTAAATAGGTGAGTACATGCTGATGCGAAGTCGGCCATTACTTACTCATTCCTCAGGGGCGATTCATGGTCTGCCCTACATTCCGTGGAGGTAATACAGCCTAGGTACATAGCTGTCGATGTAGACTGATCGCTTGCAGTGGTGATCCAAAGGCTTCCCCTAAGCCTGACGAGCACGCTGCATGGAAGGGTGAAACTTTCCGCTGCTTATTTGAAGCAGTGTGCATACTGATGATCTTTTGCCTTCAGGTTATTGCTACCATGGCTGTTTGTGTCTTATATATGTATACACACATACATATTCAGAGCCGTGTTAACATCCAGAACAGCAACTCTGTTCCCAACCTGGCATTGTATTTTGGTTTTGTTAATCGAGGTACGTCAGTTTGGCTGGCCTTCTTAATCCAATTTATTAGGGGTCGTAGCAAGCTGTTGTGACCGCAGCGATTGCAATCGCCACTGATCTCGAAAAGAACGACCCTGTGGCCAAACGCGAGATATGGCTCTGAGTCGATGCTGCGAAGATGTTTCGTTTCCCGTGCGTAATGTTTGATCTTTAGACGCCCCACGTAAAGAACCCTGCGGTTTCTGATTCTGGGATTGGACTAAACCCGACACGGCACAGATTGAGATTCCAAAAGTTTGACAAGAAACGACTGTCAAGATCGTTATTCCTGGCGAAACAACTGATGTGGTTCACAATCCTCTGAACCACTACGATTCCGCTGGAAAGCCTGGTGCCGCTCAGGGTGTTGAATACATGGGGGACTGGGAGCGCACTTATCGTTGGGTCAATCGGGATGTGAACCCGACAGAGGAGATGTACGGGGTACAGACAAAATCGACCTTCAGCCCGTCATCCAACTAAGAGAAAATGTGGCTGCAATGTTCCAGTCCAATCTAACGCTTACTGATCCTTCATATGGACCGAATATGTGAGCTGATGTTGCAACTGATTAGATGAGAATAAACGACGTTACCTTGCTGTAGATGGGAGTACTTCTCGACCACCGAGGCTAAAGAAAATGCATTGGTTCATATTCCTCCCGACGTAAAAATGCCAAGTATGTCATCATAACGCCGTTCAATGTTTGTAATTCTGACTCATGCTTAGCATCTGTGGAGGGATCTCATAACTTAATCCAACTTCATACTGGCGGCAATGGGAATATGGTATGTGTTGTTTCTGCATTAATTCTTTAGCTGGCATTAACATACAGTAGTCCGTAAACGAATATGCAGGTATTTCGGGCCTTTTCTTTCCGAGATATGATGTCAATGGAATACAATTAGGTTTCGATCCCATTTTCTACCTGCATCACTGCAATGTTGATCGTTTGTACGCCTTTGGGGAATATCTATATCCGAATTATTGGATGAATGGCGGTTGGAAGAATAAAGAAGGCCAGATCATCCCCTTCAGTAAGTCGAACACGATACTAAGGACCCATTGATGTCACTCATCCCATCTAGGAACCAAGGAAGGGATGTATTGGCAATACGCCAATTCTGTGTTAAACAGTGCAACCTCACTCGAACCTTTCCCCAAGGCGCATTCGAATTACTGGGACTCTGATGACACTCGTGGCCTGCTCAGCACTAGTCCAGTGTGGAAGTGTAGGTTCTTCCATGTCGTCTTCACATATATCATATAGTATCATATAGTAAACATCCGTTCGAATAGACTACACGTACCCTATCGTAGACCTTCAAACGAAAGTCGAAGTCAAAGTGGATGTTCCATACGATACGCAGAATCTGAAACTCCGAGAACAGTATCAGCTTGCCCTTCTTCGAGAATGGAGCTATTCATTTCCAGATATTTTGAAGATCCACAAGACTGTATCTCGGTCTAACAATGAGGAACTATCCCAACCCATTAAGCTGCTCATGACACAGGAAAACAACTTGTTGCATCTGCACCGTTTCGCTATAGTTGGACTTTTACGATAGTTTGCATTCCCTGGATCCCACCGTCTTGAACTTTATTTGTCTCCAGGATCCCCAGACGGAAAACCGATCATCGTGGGGGAGTATTTCCGTGCTTGCACACGCAGATCCCAGCACCTGTGACGGTTGCAAAGACAGACTTGCCGCAGGAAACCGGATTCGTGGCACCGTGCATATCGGTCCTCACGTCGTCCTCTACCTTCTTAGTCGGTCGGCTCGACCCCACCGAGGTCGCGGCAATCACTACTTTGGATGATGTGGCCGTTATGATCCAGGCTGACCTCCGGATGAGGATCGTGAAGCCAGACGGGACCCTGCTTGCGGATGCAGACGGCGGGACCGCTAATATTACACCGCTGGACAAGGACAAGGCGCCCCTCTTGACGCTCCAGTCGCACGTCGTCAGCCTTCATCTGGAGGATCACAGTGTTCCCATGAAGTAACATAGCCACAGGGCAAAGTTGGTGACGAAATCATGTCTATCATTGGGGCTGTTCGACAATGACCAATGAGCCGTTTAGCCGAGGAAGCGCAGTTGCATCTGTTCCGAAACATACCACTGACTCGACCTGCGGAAACAAATACCCGAGTTCTCCCAAAACATGATGCTTTCTACATTTTAGCCCATATGTCACAGCAAATCACTTTCTATCACGATCACCGCAAAGTAAGCGAGGTGTCTGAATCCTGTCCAGTCGCCAACTTAACTTCCGTGCTCGAAGATTTCTCCTTTCTGCTCTAGGGTATGATAATGCAAGCCATTCTCTCGCAGATTGGAAACTGCACTGACGCTCTGATGACGCAGGTAGAGATTGCCTTGCTGGAAGCGGGAGCAAAATATACAGCACATGGATTTGACGTGTACAGTAAACCGGCGTGGTTTGCCCAGGTAAACCAACTGACGGGGAAGGTCAGCCTTGATATGAACTTTTCGTGATGCAAGCGTTCACGTCATGCCTCCGATACACAGATCCCAGCAATCACATACGGAGGGCCCAAAGTCCACCCCGAAGAGCCATCACCGCTATCGTTCAAGCTCACTGAATCTCTCGTCATCCTCGAATTTCTTGCTGATGCCTTCCCGGATTCCAAACTCCTTCCACCAGCAACCAACGCGATCGAACGTGCCCGCGTACGACTGTTCATCGATGTATTGATTCGGTTTGTGGAGGCTCCTTCGATCGAGCTTTATCAAGGGGACATACAGACGATCGATAAGGTTATCGCAGGACTTGAGAAAATCCAGGGATTACTTGCGGATCCAGACACAGCTGATGGAGGAGAGTATGCGATTGGGAAGAATTTCACGACTGCGGACTGTACAGCCGCGTCTATATTTGAAATGCTCGAGTTGGTAGCCAAGACAGGTCTAGGGCGACTCGAACCTGGTGCAGCGAGAAAGCTTTGGGAGGCGTTGGAGGGAGAACGCTTTGCAAGATTGAGAAAATACATGAAGACGCTCGGGGAAAGGGAGAGCGTGAAGAAGGTGATCGATATTGTGAGTGTATTTGTTTCATTTATGTTTGTTTGTTTAATTTCATTTTGTGCCACTAGGATCGCATCCAGGCCGCGTTAACTCAGTCCTGATTTCACCACTGTGAAGAGAACGCATAAATGTCTATGTAACCCGTTCCCATGATCTGCGCGTTCGTGTACGTACCTTGCTTCTTCTGTATCTTCATCGCCCCTGCAGCCTAGTAAACTGGTGATGGTGTATATGCGCCCCGGGCCCGCGTATCAACACCCGCTCACTATGAAGATGGTTATCCCTTCTGTGTATGATCTCAATAGCGTTTTGAAGAGTGCTTAGCGAGCAACTCGCTGACGATTGAATTTGAGGGCCTGACACTTGAACTACAATGAAAGTGAATTTCAACACGCAAATGAGAACCGGAGTAGACCCTCGTTCCACCGTGTGTGCCGCTGATAGTCAAGTATCGCACGTGTTCGCGCAGGTGCTTGACGTCGTTTTGCTGCGCGTCGTCGTCGCCGAGTCATCGCTTCTTCAGGGAGAGAACGTCGGACTAGATTTGGAGTGCCTGCCACATATCAGCGGCGGTGTCACATTCTGGATGGCCCTCCTGGCCCGCAGCAACCTTATCCTCAGCCGTGACGTCTTGTGGCCTTCTACAACAACACTGCTGTTGTTTCCATGCGAGCCAATTTTCAACTTCGGCTTTCTCGATACACACTTCATAGCCCCCTAACGTCACTGGTGCGGCAGTTGAGACAGGGACTGAGCCAGTGCCAGAAGATGCCGTACATAGTTACTAGGCCAGATCGGCCATCGTGGGAAATATTCCAAGTTAGCCGCAAATCGCACCTTAGCAAGAGGAACGCAGACAAGATCAGACGAGAATTTATTGGTGGCTCTCTCCATAAATATGCTGGGAGTGCCACTGGCTGTGGTCCCTATGTTTTTGTGGGTTTATATACGCTATTTTTTTTTTTTTTTTAATTTGATACTGACTCAGTTTCAAGGCAGATCGCCAGTGCTAATAGGCGGAGCTCTCGAAAACATTGGGTATTGGGCATTGTCAACTAGCCTGGAGAGCCTCAGATGGGGATGATGCAAGCAGCGTTGCCGACGACATCAAGACGGCAGGTGCGATGATGTTCCCTCCCGTTTTGAATGAGCTTCCACTGGTGGTGATTTGAAGAAGAAGAAGTTGAAGAGCGAGCAAGCAAAATCGACTGACCGGAAGTGACGCGCATTCAGGATGGGACTTCAATCCGAGAACTAACAGTGGTTTTTACAAGGTGTTGTTTTCTCGTTTCCTGTCCTTCAAGAGTGTACGTTTTTCACTACCACCACGATCTTATCACTAAACCACTTGCGTTTCAGTGTCTTGTTAAATACCGTCTCCGTGAAGTTCACGTTCTCGAGGCTCCATTACCTAAAGAGTCACGGTGGGCTCGAATGAATATGGAGAACAGCCGATCGTTGTGAACTGTGTCTCTGTGTTTTCACATGAGCGTGCTCGCAAAGTGAGAGCCGCGTCGCAGAAAACCTGATCCCTGGCTAAGGGACCCTCGTGTTATTCTATACGTCAACCTGAAGTGGACCAACTCTCCCAATCACCAACGAGGACGTTTTGATAATGAGGCCAGACGGTACACTCTGCGGCCGCTGTCAATCCGACTTACATGTTGGTCCCAAATACTTGTGTCACTGGAAGAGGCAGAGGCAACTCGGTGTTCCTAGGACTCGCTGCAGCTACGCTGAAATCGGGAATGGAATGGTGAGGCACATTGAGTATACAGGTCCAGGAGTTACGGGCTTAGGAGTAGACGGGATTATGATGCATTGGTTACAAGAACGCAGAATTATGGCAGGCGCCTCGCCGAAGCCTGTCTGTGGAAAGAATCGAAAGTCATCTGGACCCTTTGGAGTGCGATTACAGTAGTTCTGGCATGCAGCCCCAATCGGCTATCATATATCACCAATGTGGCACAAACTTTCCGTTACAAGCAAAATGAACGACAAACTACAACCGTTTCTTCTCCACCTGACTAAACAACGTGCCTCGGGGCTGTTCGACGATGACCAATCGTCGTTCAATATCGTAGAAGCCGAGCCGAGCGCGAAGCGCACTGCATCTGTTCCGAAACCTGCCGCCAACTTCCAAGTGACTCGACTCGCGCATTCAAATAAATACCCCGAGTTCTGCCAGACCATACTTTTCACGTTCCACCCATATTATCCCTAGAAGTTTAGCTGCAGCGGAGCAATATGTCACAGCAAATCACTTACTACCATGAACACCGCAATGTAAGCTAGATATCCTAATCGTGACCAGTCGCAAACTTAACGCGATGCTGGAAGATTTCTCCTTTCTGCGCCAGGGTATGATGATCCGAGTCATTCTCTCGCAAATTGGAGGCTGCATTGACGCTCTGATATTGCAGGTAGAAATCGCCTTAGTGGAAACGGGAGCACGATATAAGGCACACTCATTTGATATTCACAATAAACCGGCGTGGTTTGCTCAGGTAAACCAATTGACGGGAAAGGTCAGCCTTAAAATGAATGTTTCGTATGACGCAAGCGTACACGTTATACCTCTCTACGCAGGTCCCAACTATCACATACGGAGGACCCGAAGTTAACCCCGAAGAGCCGTCCCCGCTGTCATTCAAGCTCACTGAATCTCTCGTCATCCTCGAATTTCTTGCTGATACCTTCCCGGATTCCAAACTCCTTCCACCGGTAACCAATCCGGTGGAGCGAGCCCGTGTACGGTCTTTCATCGATGTATTGATCCGGTCTGTGGAGGCTCCTATGTTCGATCTTCATCGCGGCGACTCTAGTGCAGTGGATAAGATTATCGCAGGACTCGAGAAAATCCAGGGATTACTTGCGGATCCAGACACAGCTGATGGAGGAGAGTACATGTTTGGGAAGAATTTCACGACTGCGGACTGTGTAGCCGCGTCTATATTTGGGGTGCTCCAGCTCAAAGCCAAGACCGATCTTGGGAGATTCGAACCTGGTGTAGGGATAAAGCTGAGAGAGGCATTGAAGGAAGAACGGTTTGCCAGATTGAGAAGATACAAGGCGGCACTCTGGGAGAGGGAGAGCGTAAAGAAGGTGGTTGATCTTGTAAGTGTCTTTGTTTCTTTCTATTTTATTAAATTCATTCTGTGCCGCTAGGATCGCATGGAGAGCGTTTGGAGGACTTTGTTTGCTCGGTCCTGATTTCAAGAAGAGGCTGATCACTGTGATCAGGCCCGGGGTTCCGTGTGGCTGTGAAAGAGAATCCTTGTTCCATGTTGGTGTATAATATGGCATATACAGTGTATTTTATTTGCCTTCCCTCGTTCCCGCCCACATCACCACCCTTTCGCTCTTCCCTCCACCGTGTGAGCATACTAACACACTTGCTCTCTCCTGCTATGATGTTGATTATCCGAGTATTTGAAGGCCTGATGCTGGAACTAAAATGAAAGTGGATTTCAACACGCGGAAGGGCAGTAGGAGAGCCTGATTCTGCCATGTGCGACTGATAGCCAAGTATAGGTATCAGTGTCAGGCTGTGTTAAGAGCCTCCTTTAATTGGCTTCAACGCATGTCTGCAATGTGAACACGCTGAGCCTTATCCCCACGATGATGATTCGATGCTGCCACAATCTGTCACACCCGATGATCTTATAGCACATTCGGGCTTCGAAAGATGCTATTTTGGTTCCATCAGCAAAACCAGTATTTCACCATAGTGCTCATAGTGTTCATAGTGTTTCATAGTGTTCATAGTAACTCATAGTAATTATAGTACTCATAGTATCATAGTGCCATAGTGTCATAGTGTTCATAGTGTTCATAGTAACTCATAGTAATCATAGTACTCATAGTATCATAGTGCCATAGTGTCATAGTGTTCATAGTGTTCATAGTGTTTCATAGTAATTATAGTACTCATAGTACTCATAGTGTTATAGTGCCATAGTATTCATAGTGTTTCATAGTGTTCATAGTAATCATAGTAATCATAGTGTTATGATGACTAATGGTAGTACTGATCAATATTTTTCCACTACTAACTAGGCCTAATTAGTGCTTTGCCAATATT